>JANUYF010000008.1:31516163-31546163 GCA_026167975.1 Phrynosoma blainvillii
CCGGCCCAAGCCCAGGGCATCTGCCAGGGATGGATAAGGCCTGTCTGGGGCAGAGAGGTGCCTCTTTCCAGGTGCCCCTGCAGCCCACCCTCCCAGCAGGACAATGGGCAAGGATGGTGCCCCATGGCTTCTTCTGGGGGATGAAGGGGGGTTGTGGTGGGAGGTCTTCCCTGGGACATCCTCCTCCTCCTCCTCCTGCCTTCTTCTTTCCTCTCCATCTGCAGCAGCGCAATTAAAGGATCTTCTGATGGTGCCAATTAGCGCCTTAAAGGGTTTGAGCCTGGTGCTCAGGCGCAATCGCTGGGCGCTCAGCAGCAATGCTGGAAACATCCATTAGCCATTACAGCTCTCATTAGTCCTTGAAAAACAACTCATTAGTGTCCTTAGAACTGACAGGTAAATACAACTAATGGGATAAATCTATCAATAAATCCATTGTGTGGCACAACCTGCCTTTCTGTCCCTGGCCATGCCAGTCTCTCCTCAGAAGGTTAAGTGCTGCTCCTTCAGCAGAACTCTGCCTGAGCAGCCAGGCGGCCACCCGGCCCTGGGTTCAACAGAAGAAGCTGGGGGGGGGGATGGGGGGCAGAGCAAGAGGGGTCTCAACAGACAAGGGGGGTGAGGGTGGCAGTGGCTGTGTGTCTTTAAACTGATTTACTGAGATCATGAAGGAAGGTTCACAGCGAGTTCAGGCTGCACCTGACTGTCGGGCAACAGAGGCAAAATGAAACTTTATACACTCATCAGTTTGCGTAAATTTAATTGCTTATAATGATGCTTAATGAGTACGTATGAGCGAGCATGGAGAAACTTTGGACCAACCTGAAGGTGGGACGGGGCACGCCGGTGCCTCCTCTGCTGCCTCCTCTCCTCTGCCGATGGGCCCAGCGTTCACCCCGGGTGAGAGAGGTCTGTCCATCATGGTTCTGCCCCCCAACCACACCACACCCCATAGGACCCAGGAGAACCCAGTGCAAGGTTTGTGGCTCAGGTCAAAAGCCTAAACTGCCTTCCTGTGGGGAAAGGCGTGCCTGCGGGTGCCTGCTGGCCAAGATGCAGCATGTGCCAACATGTGGTCCCATCATGAGCCCATCAAGGGGAGGCTTCAGAGAAACAGTGAGGAGGGAGGGAGGGAGGGAGGGATGAGGGGGTGGCCTCTGGAAGGAGGACCCCAGCCCTGCCAGGTTCAGATCCAGGAGCCACGCCGCTGTCAGCCATCTGTCGGTGGCTGTGGCTGCCTGCTTGTGGGCAGGCAGAACCACGGCTCTTCTTAATTCCCTGGCAATTCCCTGGCATACGTTCTGTCGCCTCTGCTCCCTGGGATTCATCCCCATCTCTGTCAGGGAGAACCTTAACTTAATTAATCAGAGATTTAGAGCATGGCATCTTGATATTAAAAGGCAGCAAGGAAAGAAGAAGAAGAAGAAGAAGAAGAAAAGTCTGTTAATTAAAATATCATTTAGCATTAGAATTAGTGAGCCTAATTGTACACTGCTTATCTTGACTTACCCCTGAGCTAGGAGATGTTGCTGCTTCAGCCCTTCCTGGACCATGAGGCAGAAAATCCAGAAGTTTCCCAGACACCAGAGCAATTAGGCTGACCAGGAAAGATCTGTTAATAAAATCTTTCATCATTAGAGAGAATCAGAGAGAGAGAGAGAGAGACCCTGTTTCAGAAGTGGAGGTTCTCTCGGGGCATTTCTATTCCCACTGAATATTCAGATGTGTTACTGTGTTTGTGTTGGGAGATGTACATTGTGGAATGCAATTCGCATGTGCTTGGAGCTACGTGCTGCCAGGTGCCCAAATAAAGTACCGATGTTCATTTCAGCAAAGTACTGACTTTGGTTTCCAGAACCCCAAACCAGGTTCTCACTCCATGGCAGCTGACAAGAACTGCTGGCCCACTGAGCAAGTAAATGTTTCCTTTTAGGAAAAGCAAGGTCCAGGATCCCGAGTTGGAGTTGTGTTACGTGAAGCTCGGCAAGTAGAGTTATGCACTCATCATGTTGCACAGCACTTGTGTGGAATGGCAATGCTGCACAAGGGAACCAAGACACCAACAGTGCCACTGATGCACAGCCAAGGCTTTTGTGCGCACCCACACACAGTGCACACTTCCACATGGAAAACCTTTCTGCCTGCACAAGGCTACCACACGCTGGACCTCCCCTCTGTGACCTTGGGCTGATAGCAGACCCTCTGCATCAGCCCAAAATGTCAGGCTGCATCTGTAGGGGATTCTTAGCATGAGCAAAGCACCAACAGCCATGTTCCCCAAAAGGCACTCTCTGTTTGTGGAGAGGGTGTGGGGGGCTGGGGGGCAGCCTTTCTTTTTTGGGATGCACTGAGAGAGAGGAAAGGCTTGACCCTTGCCCTCCCCTGGCCTTCAGCACAAAGGAGCCTGGAAGGTCTGGCATTGACCCGCTCCCTCTGGGAGGCACCCAGGCCAAGCTGCTTTAACAATCTCCTCACTCTGGCTCTCCAGCCCCTGCCCATGTTTCTCTCCTCTTTGCATCCCCTCCTCTGCTCCATGCAGACCCCTCTCCTGTTTGCTCTTCCGTCTCCAGAAGAGGATGAGGAGGAGGAGGAAGGCTTTAGCAGCAGACCAGTGAAGGGCTGCACTGAATTCATGTACTGGTGTCAGTCCTTCCATGTTTGGCCATCACTCAGCCAGGCAAAGGACAAGAGAGTGCAGGAACGCATCCACTCCCTCAGCCAAAAAGTGAAGCAACTGCTTGTGCTGAGATACAGCATCCTGTGGGTTTCCCCTGTCCAGCACTCAAGGCCCAGCCCCTGGACAGCTGGACAGCAGAGGGAGGGTTACCGGTACTCACCACTGCAGCCATCACGGCCCCCTTAAGTCCCAGGCAATACAGATCAGCGGTGGGAGCAAAGTCCATGGAGGAGGGAGTAGAGTAACAGAGGACTCCAGATATCTGTTTGGGCACTTCCCCCCAACAAATAAGGCACCCCACAACACAACAGCTTTTGCCATACTTTGACTAGATGCCCAGCAGTGCTGGTGGTGTGTCCCTCTCTTGCTCTCCCTTCTCCAGGGGGCCTCCCTCCTTCCTTCCTTCCTTCCTTCCTTCCTTCCTTCCTTCCTTCCTTCCTCCCTCCTTCTCTTACTCAGATCAAGGCCCTGCTGTGTGACAGGTGTGACTTTTTTCTCCCAGGAGGAGGAGGAGGTGATGGTGATGCTTCTTCAGCCCAGAGAGAGAAGTACCATCCGCAGCACAAGCCAGGCTTCAACTCACTGGACCTCTTTCAACAAACTAGTTTAGCCCAAACTGGGAAAGTGGGGTCGTGGGCTGAGGAGGAATGAGGAGGAATGAAGAATTGGAGGTGGGGGGAGGCACCCCTTCGGCATCTTTCCAAGTGATTTTCTTGATGAGAAGCTAGCAGGCCATTGTGACAATTGTGATGGAACTGGTCCCACTCCAAGCTGGGTTTTAAATGTGGCTTATAAAACAAGCTCCATCCCCCACAAGTATTAAAGGAGAGGAGAATGGGGAGGGGGGCTTCTCAAATGGGCTCCATTGTGGGACCAAAGATGTCAATCATGGTGGCTGACAGGCATCTCAGATTGACAGACAGGCTCTCTCTCTTGACATCTTCTGCTATCTGGGGGAATGGGGAAAGTGTCTGCTGCTGCAGAACTTGTTAAATTGCCAAAGTCATTACCAGCCACCAATTACTAAAGAAAAGATAACAAGGTGCATTTTAGAAAAATCGATGCAACAACATGCATTTCAATAAAGCAAGTTTTCAGAACTTTACAAAACAAAGCCGACTGTTTAGGGGATACAGGCAGCGGGGGGGGGGGGGGGTCCCATGAATATGCAGGTGAAGCAGGCCTGTTGGCAGCACCCACCCAGGCGTCATCCATAAAATAGACCCCCCTTTCTTCCTTGGTTCCTTGGCTTAAAGGGAAACAAGGCTGGGGGTGATACCCCCTTTGGAGGCAACCTGGAGGGGAGGAAGAGAGTCACACAGAGGCTTGTGGGGGGCAGAGGGAGCTCAGAGAGGGGCTCCCCACGTATGATGCAGCTTGCTTGCCACCCCCCTCCCCTCTCTAGGCACCCGTCCTGCACCCATTGACCCATTCTGTCTGGGGACTGAGCTGCTCGCAGTGACCGGGGGACCCACACGGAGGGGGGCCACAGAGGCCCAGCTTCTCTGCAACCTCCATGCAGCCCCCTCCCCCAGTGGTCAGGGCAGGGTGCTGCTGGGCAGTTTGGGGTGGGGGTGGGGTGAGGTCCTGGCAAGGCTGATCACCTCAGGCCAGATCTGGCCCCATTCTGCCTTTGGGTCACTCTCCCACAAACCCCTGATGCCAATTGAGTCTTCTTGAAAGAGAAGGTGAAATTCCTCATTCCAAATGTTGTTTGGCTTTTGTTGGTTGGTTTGAGCTAAGCTGAGGCTGGGAGTCTTCTTCTTTAAATTTCTAGATAAAGAGAAGTGCTATAAAGTGAATCAAGAAAAAACAGAAGACTTCAATGGGGAAACAGCTGGGTGTGTGTGTGTGTGTGTGTGTGTGTGTGTGAGACACATGCGTCAAGGGTGTTGGGTGGAGTTTAATGGTTTGGGGGTTTTAAGATATCATTTGGCTTGGAGGGGGCAGTTCTGGCTTAAACCCTGACTGGTGCATCTCTGACTATGTGTTCTCAATAGACTTCTTGTTGGTTCAACTCACTGGACTTACTGGTACACAGAGTTCCTGAATTTGCTCAAGTCTGACAGCATGTGCACACTTGCTTTCATGTCACTTGCTTACTTTTGGGCACCCTTGGTCACTTTGCTTGTGACTGGCATCCATGTGCAAAGTGCAAGGGGATGGGGAGGGCCACGGGGCCCACAATCTGGCTCTGTGCAGGATTGCCTCTGAAGAGCTGGGGGGGGGGCTGGAAATAGCAAGTGATGCCCCTCCCGCCTGCCCCAGGCCCTCCCTGCTCCAGCCCCAGGCTGGATGTTCGGCTTGCGCCCCTTTCAGTCCCTGCAACGATGTTATCAAACCAACTGTTTTCCATGCAATTATGAAACATAACAGGTTCCAGCCGGAAAAAGGGGGTGGCGGGGAGGGCACCTCCACAGAAGCTCAAAGCTAATTAATTTCTATTACTGGTGAATGAAGAACCACTTAACATGTCTTTTCTTATTTAAATTACTATAGATGACACCTGCTTTTTTATTCTTGGGAAATCCTTCTACAATACCAGTTAAATTATGTAAGAAGGTAGAATTTATGAAAAGAAGGCAATTAGCATTACAAAAAAACATTTCTGGGCTACAATTTGTGGTGGAAAAAAATATGATGCTCTGTTAAAAGGTCCAGGGATGACTTCATACATTTGGTGCAGCCTTGTGGTGGTGGTGGATCAGGGCCCTGGGGGGCATCATCAGTTATTTGGCTGGAGTGGGACCAGGCCCTAGCCCTCCTCCTCTTCCTCCTCCTCCTCTTCCTCTTCCTCCTCCTCTTCCTCCTCCTCTTCCTCTTCCTCTTCCTCCTCCTCCTCCTCCTCCTCCTCTTCCTCTTCCTCCTCCTCTTCCTCCTCCTCTTCCTCTTCCTCTTCCTCTTCCTCCTCTTCCTCTTCCTCTTCCTCCTCCTCCTCCTCCTCCTCCTCTTCCTCTGGTGGGCCAAGACCCAGGACAGGGCAGTGGGGCAGGGAGCCTGGCAGGGCCCAGTGGGTCCAGGGCTCTGCGCGTGTGTCCCTCCTGCGTGCGTTTGCCATGGCAGCCCTCGTTTCTCTCCAGCACAACAACCACCTGTATAAAAAGAAGGGTTTATTCTTTGCTGTCCTGAGCCCTCAAGTGGTTTCCAACTTATGGCCACCCTAAGGGGGACCTATCAGGGGGGTTTGCCATTGCCATCCCTGGAGGCTGAGAGAATGTGACTTGCCCTAGGTCAGAGCACATGGATTTATATGGCTGACGCAGGATTTGAACCCTGGTCTCAGTCTTAGTCCAACTCACAAACCACTACACCACTCTGGCTCCTAAAAAAGAGGAGGGGGAGGGAAAAGGGTACCTGTTAGTATTTTCTACAGTTCTAGAGAATTCTCCCTTTCTTTCTTTCTGCTAATTGTGGAAGTAGCTAAAACAAAACAAAACAACCCACCAAAGTAGAGGGATAAGAGGAGGCTGCTTAGCGTTGCCCATGGCGAGACCCAAAAGCCCCCCCCCCAAAAAATCCCCCCTCCCTCAAACAGGGCCAGAGTGCTGCAAAAGGCCCTGCTGCCATGATGGGGGAGGGGCATGGAAGGCTCCCCAAAAAAGAAGCCCCCCCCCCGCATGAAGGCAAGGCCACTCACTCCTGCAGCCCCTGCCCCCTCCCAGCCCCACCAATACTTTTCCCAGGAGGCCATGGAGAGGTCCCTTGCAGCCGGGCCTTTGGCCTCCCAACGGAGAGAGAGACAGACGGACGGACGGAGGATTCCCACTTGAGGGAAGTAACACACACACACACACAGAGACCACTGACTGCACTTTGCCCTGGTCAGCCCCCTCTGGAGTCCTGAGTTCAGTTCTGGGCACTTTGAGAAGTCGGAGCAGGTTCAGAGAAGGGCAACGAGGACGAAGGGAGGGATGCAGAGCAAAAGCTGCTCCTGAGGAAGACCTGGTGAAGAAGGCAGGAAGGCCCTCTTTAAGAAGTGCCCCAGGGGCTGCCCTACAGAGGAGGAGGAGGAGGGCCCAGAAAACAGGGCCAGGCCTCCTGAAGGGAGTAGATTTGGAAGGAACGCTGGTAGTCTTGAGTTGACGGAAGGCGGGGGGCTCTCTTTCCCCGGAGGTCTTCCCAAAGAGGCTGGACAGCTCCCTCCGGCTGGAGAGCCTGACCTGGACGCCCCCCCCCCCCGGACCCTGCCCCGCAGGAGGGGCGCGCTGGCCCATTGCCCCCCGGCCCCACGGATGGGAACTGGAGTCCCTCAGGCCAGATTCACGGGTGACCCGAGGCTGCTCCCTCCACACACCAAAATCTTGGGGAGCCCTCATGTTATGGGGGGCCCTTAGTGAGTAACATGAAGGGCAGGACTCCAAAACCAGAGAGCAAGTTAGGACGCCCACCATCAGCCCTCGCTGTTTAAATATTTTATGGTCGTGGGAGAAGCTGCAATCCCAGTTGCATCATGGCTGGGGGGAACCCCTGGGAAGTGGGGTCCCCTCCTGCCTCCTTTTCCTCCTGGAACAGTGGGCTCCCATTGAAGGGGGAGCCCCCCCTTTACCCAGTGGGGCCAGAAGGGCTGGGGGTGCACATGGGAGGGGGTTCAGGATCAGGCCTGGGGAGTTTCCCTCAGGGATCAGGGTTGGGGTCCTGCAGGCTGGACTCTTCCTGGCTGCCCACCTGCCTTCAGGGGGTCCTCATCTTCCCCTCCCCATGATGGACCCTGGTCTTGGATATGTTGCTGGAAGAAGTGGCTCTGGAGGAAGTGGGGTGCCTGGTGGTTGGGGGGGAGCTGGAGGGCAGAAGGAGAGCAGCGTTGGCCAGAAGGACTCCACTGCCCAGCCCTGCCTCCTCCTCCTCCTCCTCCTCCTCCTCCTCACGTGGAGACACCTGCGGAGCCTGCTGAGGTTGTGACCCCTCGTCCCTCCTTCCCCACTACACCCCATGATCATCCTAATTAATCAGGAGGCACCAGGAGGAAGTGGCAACTGGGCCAGTGCCCTCCTTCCCAAACTTCCTCAGAGGACTGAAGAGAGAGGCCCCCAGGCCAGGATGAGGAGTGGAGCAGCAACAATAAATAAAGAGTAATAATGACACTAATTATACCTAAACCTATGATGAATTATTTATCGAACACATTGTGTTTGCTTTTGTGATGGTGAGTCATCCAAAAAAGCTGAAAGTCAGGGAGAATCAAGCTGCAGCGATTTCCGTGTGTCTCTGTGTGCTCCAGCTCGAAAGGGAGCGCCATGGGATCCCCTTCCCTCTGCTCTGTCCAGGGTTGCCCTGCTCTTCCCAGGCAGACATCTGCTCTGTCCAGGGTTGCCCTGCTCTTCCCAGGCAGACATCTGCTCTGTCCAGGGTTGCCCTGCTCTTCCCAGGCAGACATCTGCTCTGTCCAGGGTTGCCCTGCTCTTCCCAGGCAGACATCTGCTCTGTCCAGGGTTGCCCTGCTCTTCCCAGGCAGACATCTGCTCTGTCCAGGGTTGCCCTGCTCTTCCCAGGCAGACATCTGCTCTGTCCAGGGTTGCCCTGCTCTTCCCAGGCAGACATCTGCTCTGTCCAGGGTTGCCCTGCTCTTCCCAGGCAGACATCTGCTCTGTCCAGGGTTGCCCTGCTCTTCCCAGGCAGACATCTGCTCTGTCCAGGGTTGCCCTGCTCTTCCCAGGCAGACATCTGCTCTGTCCAGGGTTGCCCTGCTCTTCCCAGGCAGACATCTGCTCTGTCCAGGGTTGCCCTGCTCTTCCCAGGCAGACATCTGCTCTGTCCAGGGTTGCCCTGCTCTTCCTGGACACACACACACCAGGATCTGTGAAATTCTCTGGTGCTCTTGTCATCCTTGTGGCGGCTGCCTTGGTCAGGAGAGATTTTGGCCCAAGGGCCTCCCAGCGCTTTCCTCCTGGGGCTCCCCCTCAGGCTCAGTTGGGACCCACACATGGGGGGGGGACTGGGGAGCTCCAAAGCCACCCCCCACCCATCCCCCCTGTTCGTGCGAGCGGCTGACATGGCCGGGCCACCCATAATTGCTGTTGACATCTTCTGGGCCCTTCCTCACGGCCAAGAACAAGCCTCTCATTCATGAAGAATGGCTGCTCATTAGGCTGGACAGAGACTACAAGTCCACTTAATTAACTTGCAGAAAGTGGTTCTCTCTGCTGGGAAATTTGCACACAAAGGCCTGGGGGGGGAGCTGGTCCCCTTCTCCCCCATTGTGTCTCCAAAATAGTTTTTGGACAAAACAAAGCTGCCTCTCCCACCCGGAGTCCACACACACACACACACACACACACACACATATACACACAGAGGGAGTGCTGAAAGCCAAAGTGACCCTCATTAAGAGACCCCTTTGCCTTTGCCTTTGCCTTTGTAGGATGCTTTGCCCACCCTGGGCCCCGGGGGACCCTTTCATTCCCTTGCAATCAAGGGGCCTGGAGTGGGTTCGAAGAACCCTCAGGAGCTGCTCAATGGGGAAAGACAAAGGTTGAGAGCGTAAACAGGTACTGGAGAGAGAAAAGCCCTGGGAGCCAAGCAGGAACACACACACACGCATACACACCCCAGCTGCGGGGAGAGCTGAAGGGGGGTCCTTTCTCCTCACACAACAACAATAATGGTGCAACATCCTTCTGCCAAGAGATGTGGGCACAGCAGGCCCAGCGCTGGAAGGGGAGGAAGATGGTGGTGGGTACCAAGACTCTGGGCACTGGGCCAAATGTAGGCGGGTGGGGAGGGAAGAGAGACCGGCTGGCCAGTCCTGCCCTGAGACTGGCCTTTAAGCTGAATGGGCAGCGTGTCCCCCTTGCCCACATCCCTCCTTGCCTCCCCTCACTGAGCCAAGGAGGTGACAAGCCATCAGCTCTGCTCTTCTTTTAAAAACTCATCTTCTTCCTATTCTGTGCCTTAGGAAATGTGGTCATGCTGAGATGTGTTTCTTCAAAAATGAGGCAGGAATGTTCTCATCAACACATCCTGCCCAAATTCAAGAGGCAAGAGCTACTTCCAGAGGTCCAGGATCACAGGACGGCCTCCACTGGCAAAGTGGAGGAGTCTCTTAGGCAAGGAGAAGAGCTCTGCCTGAAGCCGAAACGACTCAACGGCGCCCGGCCGTCGTGCTTTGGACGCATCGTGATCCAGCCGGACTTAGCAGGAACAGCTATCACACCACAGTCACACAGACTCCACCAAGGAAGCCATAGCTGCTGTTCTGACTTTGCAGGACACAAACAGGACTGTGGATTTATTTATTTCATTAATTTATTTCATTTACATCCTGGTTTTCTCTCATCGTGGGATTCAAGGCAGCAATGACACCACAGTGATGACAGGGATGGTTTTGGAGGCCTCTCCTTTGGAGGGTCACCTTCAAAGCCAACCGAATGGCACATAACAACAGCAGTGATACAATAAACATATTGTGAGATGGAAAAAATTATAATGCTTGGTAAAGTGGAAGGCCATATTACAGGTGTGTAGACTGAGAGTGCATCTATGCTGTAGAAATAATGCAGTTTGACAGCACTTGAACTGCCATGGCTCCATCCGATAGAATCCTGGGATTTGTAGTTTGATGAGGGACCGGCACTCTTTGGTAGAGAAGGCTAAAGGCCTTGTAAAGACTTTATTTTAACTTGTTGTAATTTCTAAATTTTATTGTTCACCGCCTAGATTGGTTTTCCACTAGGGCGGTATATAAATAAATATTATTATTATTATTATTATTATTATTATTATTAAAGCTCCTCGGTGAGGCCAGTGGGGCCTTAAGTGCCCCTGAGGCTGCTAAAATCAGGAAGGAGGGCTCAGGCAACACGGAGGTGGGGGGCACCCACTAACAAATCCAGGAAGCCTCATTTTTGGTGGGTGTGTAGGGTTATGGTTTGGGCATTGGACTAGGACTGGAGACCAGGCTTCAAATCACTGCTTGGCCATGGAAGCCCACTGGGTGACCTTGGGCAAGCCACACACTCTCAGCCTCAGAGGGAGAAGGCCTAGGCGGGCAGGCTAACTCTGAGCCTGCCACAGCCTTTCCGCAGAGTGGGTGTTTGCCTCTCCTGTGGGACCCCTGGGTTCAACATTGGAGGAATGATCGTCCCTCCCCATCCATGTGTGTGTGCAAGTGTGTAGGAGGATCTGGGGACCATCCACCTCACTGTCACATCTGCATCCTCTCATTTTCCTCCTCCTTGCACTCACAGGGGACATGACCCTCCCTTAGAGCTGCCTTTTTTAAGCCTTTTGCCTTTTGAGGACTCAGCAGCAGAAGACACCCATGTGATGCTAAAAAAAGAGATATTGATGAGGACTTTTAACCATATGGTAATTTATTTAAAACAGATACGGTCCTGAAAGTGACCCACTTAAAAATATTAAATACACATGGTGTTTGTTTTTTCCCTGTCCATAAAGCAGGCAGTGGCTTATGAATATGCAAATGGTCTGGGTGCAATTAGCATGATTGGCTCCTACTGTAATAGTGGCTTATATGTTGAGATGCAGGAACTAATGAGGTCATGTTAATAGGCTTGTGAATGAAACCTCAGCTGCCAGGAGGACAACTGGTGACAAGGTCTGTGATGAGCCTCCTATTTCCACCAAAGGGGGAAATGCGCAAAGGGCAAAATTCTCTCCTGCTGGCACTGGGGGTCAAGCCCGTGGGAATCCTCTCTGGGTCGAGCATGGCCCCTCAAGGGTTGGCCGTGGGGGGCAGAATCTGCAAGGCCGATACCATCTCCCTCCATCCTCAGGGACACAGCAAGCTCTTCGGGTGGGGGGCACCACCTCTATTGGAGCAGAAAGAGCACCCTAGCTACTCCCAACTGAGCCAAGGGGCAGCAGAGCCCACCAGACCAGCCTAGGCCTGCCTTCCCTGGGCCCCAAAGCCCCAGCCCCTGACTGCCAGACTGGGGCTCAAGCCAGGACCCAGGCTGGCTGAGGCAGAGTGCCAGGAAAGTAACTTCCCCAACCTTCCTGTGTTGGCCTGCCTGGTACAAGAGCACAAGAGACTCATGGGGTCCAGAGTAGGTGGTCAGAAGGACAGAGGAGGTCTTGCTGGCCCCTGCCTATTTCTGGCACACAGGGGCACCTTTGTGTGCTTGTGCAGGTGTGTGCGTGTGTGTGTGCACGCGCACATGCATGCACACTCACTGGGCTTCATCCTCCCTCTGATCTCCCAGGAACTTCCCACCAAGGCCTTTGTGCCGGGGAACTAAGGTCTATGTTAATTTATCATTTACTTCCTCATGACAGGCATGTTTTTTCCTAGGGTAACTTCAGCCAAGTCTACCTGAAGGCACAGCAGTCTGGCACTTCCCAAGCAGGTGACCTCTGGGTGTGTTTGACTACAACTCCCATCATTGCCAGACATCATGGTGCCAAGTTGGGGAAGGCCTTCTTCCTGCTGTTCCTGGCCTGGCTGCACCCAGGGAGGCTCCGGCCTTTCCCTGCCATGAGAGCAGGGGGACTGACCCGGCTCCGTCCTTTCACCACCTGAGCAGTGGGGCGGGGGTCCTTCTTTCCCCTTCTGGGAAGCAGGAGGTCCTTCCCACCTTATCAGAGGCACAGGTGTGTTTGCAACAGCACTGGTCCGAGTTGAGCAGCTGTGCATCTTGGCCGGATCCTTACTGGAGGCCACTGAGAAAGAGGCAGAATTGAGTGCCTCCCAAGCTGGGCCTGATCCTGCCCAGGAGGTGCTCAGCCTGCTCCTTAAAAAGCAAACCAACCGACCCTCCCATATTATGGCACTGAGAAGAGGCCAGTGCCTCTGGGCAGCTGGAGCATCCCCAGGAAGAATGAGGGTCACTGGGAATGAGGGTCCCAGTATGATTGCTAATAATTATTTATTTAAATAATGTTTAACCATTTTTTGTTCATCATTTTCTTCAAAGCAATGCAGAATTTAAAACAATGCAGTAATACCACAAAAAGCAAACAAAATGTTTTTTAAGAAGCCAAAAGGCCTAGCAAAGCTAGCAAAGCTTTTGAGTTCTCAGTGCCTGCTGGAAACAAGTAGTGAGACTCCTCCATACCCCTGCCCCAAATTCTCTCTCTCCAAGGAGCTACTGACTGTCCAGCCAGCCATAGCTCCCTCCCTCTGTCCCTTTCTTTCTTTCTTTCTTTCTTTCTTTCTTTCTTTCTTTCTTTCTTTCCTTTCTTTCTTTCTTTCTTTCTGCCTGCCTGCCTGCCTGCCTGCCCTATGCTGCTGCTGCTGACTGAGCTGAAATGGACTGGACTCAGCTAGGCTGTATCTCTCTCACACACACAAACACACACAGAGACTGGCAGTAAATAATCTACCCAGCTAACACATTGATTAAACATCCCAGGAACACTTAATACACTTTGCATAAATCATGCAAAAGAGCTGAGACTCTCAGGGCACCCAAGAGAAATGGGGAGGATGTGAGCTAAGCCCCTGGGGGCTGCCAGACCAGGGGACTCTCTCCAGCTCTCTCTCTCTCTCTCTCTCTTACACACACACACACACACACACACACACACACACACACACACACTGGGGCAAGAGGATCCCTACACCCGGCCTCCTTGGCTGCCCACAGGGGGCAGGGGGCTGGTGCCCTGGACTGCTGTGGGTGGAAAGAGGCTGCCTTCGGTCCTTCAGGTGGGAGAGGCCTTTGGTGGGGAGAGGAGGAGGAGGAGGAGGAGGTTGAGAAAAAGAGGCAGGATGCTGATGGATCCACGGGTCCTGACCTGCGCCTGGGACATTTCTCTAAGGAACCCACACCAGCCTCAGGAGCTGTTCCTGGCCCAGGGTGCTGTTTCAGGAAAAGCCTCTCTTGCTCCACAAGAATTCAGAGCCTCTTCCAAACAGAAATGTGAAGAGGCTGGGGCTGTCTTCTGCTGGTGATCACCAGAAAGTGCAAAAATGGCTCTCACTTCTTTTCTCTCTTTGCCAGCCCTGGGTGACTTTTGCGAGCTCAGAAACCCCTTGGGGCCTCTTCCTCCCCAGATTGGGCCTGGCCTTGCACCCACTGTGGCCTTGGGCTCCACTGTCTCCCCAGCCAGAAGGCTGGCCCACTGCCCTCCACCCCTTGCCTGCCTGCCTGCCTGGCCTTGGTCTTCTCCCTCAAAGGTCTTGGTGCGTGGAGGGAGGAGGAAGTGTGGGGACAACCCTCTCTCTTTCTGCCTCCCTTTGACTCTGCCTGTCCAGGGCCCACCACGGCCTCCAACCCATGGCCCCTGGCTGGGCACCACCATTGCCTCTCACTCAGGCATGCCACTCCACAGTCTCTCTGTCTCTTCCATGAGTGATAAGGACAAGGCATGTGGGGTGGTAGCTCACCAGAAGAGAAGAGTGGCCCAGGGTCCCAGAGGAAGAGGCAGGGCACCCTCTCCCCCCACAGAGTCCACCTCCACTTCTCTCTCACCCAGAAGCCTCAGGTGGCAAATTTCCCGTGAGCCCCCCCCACAGCCCCATCATTTCCTCCTGGCAGTGAGGCCAATGGAGGGTGGGTGCAGGTCCTGTGAGCCCTGGGCCTTCAGAAGATGCTCCGGGAGCCCAGGACCCAGCAAGGAAGGCACACTACATCTGCCTGCCAGCCAAAGCAAGGCCTCCCTGGGAGCTGTCCCGTGTCCTCTTCCCATCAGGGCAGGATGAGAGAACTGCTAGGCTGGCAGAAGCTGGGACTAGTGATGGGAGTTCTCCCCATCATGCGGCACCTGGGCCTCGAACTGCCAACCTGCCAATCTTGCAATCAACAGAGTCAGCATCTTAGCCACTTGAGCCACTGCATCCCATACACACTTTAAAATAAAACCCTTAGGCTTGTCCTTGGTGGGAAATATCTTTGTCTGCTCTTTCCAAATGCATGGGAGGGGGCAGCCCTGTTGTTGGGGTCCCCTGCCAGGAAAAAAACAGGATGTGTAGCCAGCAAATAGAGTGAGCAAATAGACAAATACATGAATAAGTGAATGCATATAGAACAGCTTGGCATGGTGGGCATCACTTTGCATTCCTCTCTCTCTTTGCTTCACCCAAAGCCATGGGGGAGGGGGAACTGAGTGGCCACAGCGCATATCTTGGGTGCCCCCCATGCGCCCACCAGTGTAGTGGGAGGCTGGCATGTGCCTCTGCCTCTGCTTCTGTGGGCACAGCCCCTCTCCTCGTCGTCCTGTTCTCACTCTGGGGCTGCAGCGGGCTCTCAGTGTCGGGTTTATTTTCTGCATCTCTCCCTCTCTTAGGGAGAGCCAGGTGCCTCCAGGCACAGATAAAGAATAAATAACTACATGTTGCATTATTCATCAGTTGGGCCTGATTATTGGGGGCCCATCATGCCCAGACCCCTCCCAAAGCAGCAAAAGGCTGGGGGGGGGGGAGAAGGTGATGGATGCAAGCTGGCAACAGAGTTCAAGCCATTTCCAGTGAGAAAGTCAGCCTCACCCTCCACTCCTTCGCACCCGCCACCTCCTTCTTCTCTCTCCAAGCCGATTTGCATTCCTGAAGGGAGCCAGGGGCTCAGCCTCTCCATGGCCAGCTACGAGTCTGAGATAATAGCTGATACCCTGACAATCTTTTCCTTAACACAGACCCAGTGCTGCAGACCCTCTCCTGGCCACGTGAGTCATAAATATTCCTGCCCTTTTATCTTGCAAGAGAATGCACCTGGATGGGAACTTTTCTATGTGGCAGAAGAAATGCCAGCCAGGAAAGGCACCAGTACTATTGTCTGAGGGCACCTTGATAGACCAGGAAGGGGACACCTTGACACCTCGCAGGAGCCAGCCAGGCCTGCAAAAGAGATGCCTCTCCAGACTCTATCCTGCAGTTGTTGGGGGGTCCCACAGGGGATTAAAACACCCACTTTGCTCCAGGGGCCCCAGCCCATGGAATTCAGGGCCCAACCAGGAACAGATCTGCCCTGTCTGGACAGGAGCCGGCGGGTCTTGCAGGCCAGCAGGCAAAAGGGCCTAGGAGCATCAAGGCTGTCCTGAGCAGAGAAAGGCTGCTCTCATTCCACCAGCCTCTGGAGCAGCACAGCAGAGACTAAGAAGCATGTGCAGAAGGCAGGGATGGAGGAAACCGAAGGGGCTTGTGAAGACCAAAGAGAGAGTTCATTCAGCCCCATTGGCTACTCCTCTGGTGTGCTTTGGCTCCAGCTGAGCCCGAGTCCAAGCACCAGCTGCTTCCCTGCCCACGCTTGCCCTCGGCTTTGGTGGTCCTGGCCACTGTTCCTGCCAGTCCTTCACTGAGTGAAAAAGGGGACTATGGATGGCAAAGTGGGGCAGGCTCAGCACAGGCCTCCACCTCCTCCTCCTGCTCCTCCGATGGAACCAAGTGGGCATCAGAGGCCAGGCCATCCAGAGGCAACAAGGGCGACTTCCAAAATGGAGAACCCACTCAGATCACGTGAAGATGCACTGAAGGAACAGAGATGCCTGGCAGCTGTGTGTTCTTCCCATACATGAAATGTTTAAAGACCAGTTTGTTTCCAAACCCTTGTATGAAGAAATTTGTAGATTTTGGCTTTCTTGGGTTTGGGGTTCCCCCCCAAAAAAACCTCAAACCAAACTGTCACTCATCCCTCCTCCCCCCACCCCCACAGCTTCCAAAAAACAATTCCTGCAACCAGTGTCCTACTCAGAACAGGGTGCGCCTGACTAGGCCTTTTCTGGGTGGTCTGGGGTCTCCTTTCCTCCCTTGGTGATGGTCAGCAGGCCAGTATGGTGGGGTCATCCATGGGAAAGAAGAGGGGTTGCTCAAGGAGGAGGAGGAAGGCCGGGCCCCATTTCATCACTGGTTTCTCCCTTGCACCTCTGGGGCTCCCAGACACTCAGACGTGTCTCTGGGTGGCTGCTCAGATTTGGCCCCAATGCTCTGGACCCTCCAGTTCCAGTGGGCCTGTTGGGGGTATTTGCATGGCAGACGGGAATGCCCCAGGGGCCCCTGTTGCCCCCAAGATAGTCAGCTCTGGCCATGGTGACCCAGGGCTTGGGTACCATCCTCAGGGATGACTCCCAGATGCCTTACACTAGGCTGATTAGAAAAATGATCTGAAGTGTCAGCTGGTCAGAAATTGCAGCCAGGCCATTCATGGGGGTGGGGGGGCAGAGGGAGCCCCTTGGGCAGTGTGAGGGACCCATTCAGACCTTGTGAGGGGGAGTGGTCATCCTTGGTCAGAGCCATGAGGGGAGCTGAGTTTAGAGGAGAGAGCGCTCTAATTGCCATCCCTGGGCCCTCCCAGGGGAGGGATTTCCACAACTAGGGAGCCACCACTGAGAAGACCCTGGCTCTGGCTGCCACCGGACTGACTCACCTTGCTGGGCGGTCCTCTGCCGGACGCGCCTGCCTGGGCGAGGCCCAAGGGCAGCATGGGGCAGAGTGTGGGGCCTCTGGGCAGGAGGTGGGCTCTCTTGGGCCTTTCCACATGAGCCACAGAGGCTGGGCTTGGGAGGGCAAGCAGAGCGGGGCAGCCGCCTCATGGGCGCCTGGCACCCGGGCCCAGCCCTGTGCCTCCCCTGGGCTCCTCTCTGCCTTCCCAGTTCCCATGGTGTTCAGCATTCTTGAGGGACTTTGAGAAACCCTCTGATGCAACTGAAGTTAATATTCCTTTGTGGCAGTAATCTTATGAGGAGCTCTGAGTGGAAAGTGCTGTGCACACACAAAACTCCTTACAAACATTAATTAAAAGCTTCACAACATCCGCGTATTTGGCTATTCCCATCCTCCTCTTCTTCTCAGAGACAGGGAGCTGCTCTTTCCAGGGCCATTTAGGACTGCTAACACAGGAATATCTCAGGCAGCCCGCCTGCTCGTCTGGGGCGACGTTGGGTGAGTCAAAACCTCCTCCCTTGCTAACGAGGCAATCCCAGGTGGGGTGGGGGGGCTGACTCCTGAGAACTGGGGTGGGAGGGAGACCAAAGGGCCCAGCAGCAGAGGAGGGCAAAGATCCACTGTTGGGCAACCGTATCCCTGTCAGGAGGACCAACCAGAGCACACCGCACGGTTTGGGGCTCTGCCAGCAGGACTCCTCTATGCCAATTCGGTGCCAGCTCAGGAACCAGCATGTTTTGCCCCAGGCATGAGCCAGAGTGCTGCTGAGCTGTGTGTGTGTGCATCCTTGCCTTCCGACTGGGAGACAGGCCTTCATGGTCCTGGGGTGTCTTGTGGTGCACACAGCCACTCCACCTGCAGCCTCCATCTTGGGGCTGAGCCAAATTGGGGGTCTTGGGGTCCAGGACACTGAGGGGTTGGGGGGGTCAAGAAGGAAGCGGACCTGACCTCTTTGGGGGCCTGACCGCCCCCCCCAGCCACTGCCTTCAGAGGGCAGAGCAAGAGGTCAGATCAACCACCTTTTGCCGCCTTCTGAAAACCCAGGTGCCTGATGGTCATCCCAGCTTTTTCTGCTGTGAGGTGGATGAAGAAAGAATTGTCTCCAGTCAATTCTGAGTCCGGGCCAGGGGACTCAGGCTGCCATGCGAGGGGGGCGGGGGACCCCAGATATGTGTGTATGGACTTCCTTGGCCAACGAGAGCCCCTTCGGTCTCCCCCTTGCTCTCTCCCGATGCTGGGCTGGTGGGGTTTGGGGCCCTTCCAGGTGAGGTGGGCCTGTGCTCCTCCCTCCCCCTCGCTTCCCACATCACACCTGCAATGGCACCTCCTCCGATTTCACCGCTGGAGGCCCACCTGGGCCCCTCACGCCCCCAGAGCCCTTTCGCCATCTCCTCGGTTACCTCACGAGTGGCTTCTCAGGTGGGAACATGGCGTGAGGTGCTAAAAAATAAACCACTTTAAAGTGTGGTATACTGGTTTGAGAGTTGCACTACAACTCTGGAGACCAGGGTTTGATCTCAATTTTAGCTGGGAAGATTTAGGGGGGTTGCAGACTGCCAGAAATAGTGTGATTTCAGTCCACTTTTAGGGTTAGAGTTAGTGCTAGGGAATCATGGGAACTGTTATTTTTCTGAGACATTGAGCCTTCTCTGTCAGACAACTCTGATGCCACAATAAAATACAGTTCCCATGGTTCCCTAACTCTAACCCTAACCCTAAAAGTGGACTGAATTCACACTATTTCTGGCAGTCTGCAACCCCCCTTAGTCTGAAAGGTGGGGGGGGATGCCCTGAACAAAAGGGGCTGTAAGGGGTGGCTGTGGAGCAGCAGTGGGGAGCCTTTCGGGGGGGGGGGGAGGTGGGCCTCAGCCCCTCCTGGTGGAGCCTTTCTGAAGTCAGACGTGGGGGCCATCATGGGGGGGGTGCAGCCACACTGGGAGACAACATGGGTCCCCAAATGACTAATTTGGGGCAGAAATGGGCTGTGGCATTTGCTGTGCCCCTTAAAAACTGTGGAGCTCATCCTGTAAGTAAAAAATATTACTGCAGTAAAAATATTACGGTACTAAGAATTCTGTATGGAGTGATATGGGGATGGCCCATGGCAGGGGTGACACCATGAGTTACTGCACCGGGTGACGCCAACCCTATGGAGGCCACTGCGTGGGGTGTTACTTCCTCAGGCTTCACACCACAGCGGTCGCAGTCCAGGTGGAAACAGAGCCCCCCTCCCGACCCCCGGAAACTCCCAAGTGGTGCCAAAGTGGCCACAAAGCCAAAGGACTTGGCAGAAGAGGGAGGATGGGGGGCTCCTGTGAAAGCAGTAGAGCACACACACTCCACATCTGTTCCAGATGCAGAGAGTTACCTCATGGAAGATTTTCAAGTGCTGGGCTTCTTCCTTCTTCATGGTCCCCTTCCCTCCCACAGAAGGGTACT
This sequence comes from Phrynosoma blainvillii, assembly GCA_026167975.1. NCBI lineage: Eukaryota > Metazoa > Chordata > Lepidosauria > Squamata > Phrynosomatidae > Phrynosoma > Phrynosoma blainvillii. Next base: position 31,535,555 of record JANUYF010000008.1, read on the forward strand.
AGGGAAGAAAGGGGGCTTTTCTGCCCATTCCCCCTGACCCCTCAGCCCCACCCCACCCTTAGAAGAGGACCCCCCTTCTGTTCATTTACTGTTCATTTCCTTTCTGCACCCCTTCAAAGCATCTTTACCCCCTGGTGCATGCTCGCCCCTTGCCCCACTTTAGCCCAAAGAGGAGTGGGCAAGCAGGTCAGCAGGAGGCCAGGCCAGTCCCAGAGGAAGGGATAGGGGGACAGAAGCCCGCCCCCCCGAGATGGGGGTGAGCAGCCAGGTGGCCAAGGGTGGGATCCTGGCATGGTGGCTATTGAAAGCCTGGAAATGTTAGCCCAGTGAAAAGAAAGGAGGAGGGCATCTTTAGAAAAGAAATTAAAAACAACTACAGCATCATGTGGCCCTCACAGAAATCTATGTGCCGTCACAGTTACAGCCATGCCCAGGTCTGGTTGACTCCCATGGAATCCAGAAAACCAGAGACCTTGCAGAGCTGGAAAGGAGGTCAAAATGGTAGTCTGATTCCCCAGGAGTGAAATAATAATAATAATAATAATAATAATAATAATAATAATAATAAAATTTATTTGTATCCCTCCCCTCTGCAAAGCAATCGGGGCAGCTTAACAACAATAAAATTTCCATACAAATATTAGAGTATAATAAGACACAGATTAAAATCCCAGAACCCACCCACCCCTTAAAAAAGTATTAAAAAGATCATACATTAAAACAAGTTTAAAATGATCTCACAATGACAAAAAATAGCGGACAGTAGCAGCTGCTACAGCAAAGTTGGGAAGGAAAGAAGCTAACTCAGAGGCTGGGAAATCGACTCAGGAAAGGCCTGCCGGAAGAGATCCATCTTAACAGCTTTTTAAAAGATGCTTAAGGTCGTGATCTGACAGATCTCATCCGGCAGGCCATTCCATAACCTGGGAGCAGTCACCGAGAAAGCCCTCTGGGAGGTTGCAGACAGCCTCGTTTTTATCAGCTGCAGCAAATTCCTCCCAGAGGACCAAAGTGTGTGGGGTGGATTGTATGGGAGGAGGTGGTCCTGAAGATGGGTTGGACCCATGCCATTTAGGGCTTTAAAGGTAATAACCAACATCTTATACTGGGCCCGGAAACTGATAGGCAGCCAGTGAAGAGACTTTAATACAGGTGTTATATGGTCTCTCCTAGATGTAACAGAAACCAGCCTGGCTGCCATGTTCTGTACTAGTTGGAGTTTCCGGACCAAGCACGAGGGTAGCCCCCTGTAGAGCGCATTACAGAAATCCAGGCGAGAGGTTACCAGCATGTGCACCACAGTTTAAAGGTCCCTTACTTCCAGGAAAGGACGCAGCTGGCATATCAGCCGAAGCTGATAACAGGCGCTCCTGACCATCGCGTTCACCTGATTAGTCATCTGGAGCAACAGATCCAGGAGCACCCCCAGACTGCGAACACAGTCCTTCACAGAGAGTGTGACCCTGTCCAGGACTGGAGGTTGTATCCCAAAGCCTGGTTTTGGGGCCGCTACTGTGAGTACCTGTGGGGAAAAGTTACAACCCTTGACATTGCTTAGCGTTGGGGGAGGGCACCCAATAGAGGTGCCTGTTGTCACTCATTGTGCAGAAAGTGGAGGAACCTTTCTTGCTCTCTCCTGAGCCCAGTGGGCAGGTGGGGGACTCAGCCATCGCTGGGTGGGAGGCTGGGACAGATCCAAGGAAGGACTTTCTGCACAGGAGCAGCAGCAGCAGCAGTAAGCAAGCAAAGCAAAGCAGCTTCATTTATATACCGCTTCATACCGCCCAGTACAGCTGGTCTGGGCAATTCATGGCCCCAGGATGGCATGATGAGGCTGCCAATGTGGCCGGCCGCAAGTTGGCACCAGGGCAGACAGAGAGGTTCATGGGAAGAGGATGGGGGCATCAAAAGCTACTAGTCAGAGTGGCCATAGGGGCCCTCCACGATCAGCAGGCGTACATGCCTTCATGCCCATGTCCTGCTGATGGTGGGCTACATCCCACTTGGACAACTGATTGGCCACTCTGTGTGTGTGTATGGGGGGGGCCCGAAGTCAGACTGCTGGACTGTGAGGCCCCCTTGGCCTGGCCCAGGTGCTCTGAACTCTTCTCCTTTGTGCTGAAGTCTGAAGGGGGTCGTGGGCAATGTCAAATGGATGGGGCCACGGACAATGTCGAAGCCACGCTCCAGTCTCCCAGCCCAGGGAAGGAGGGCAGCCCACGGCCATCAGTGCCATCCAGGCCTGCCATGGAGGAGCCTTTCAGCAAAGGCAGGGCTTGCTAACAGGAACAAGGGACTTGGGTGGGAAGGAAGGCATATAAGTTTTAAGGCAGAGCACACATTTTGAACAATGATGTCAAGAATGAGTAATCGCAGGGAAACATGATGCCAGTTTTGAGACTGGGGTGGCTTTCTTCCATTTTCAGAGAGAACTGCACCTCCATCTCCCAAGGAAGGCTACTTGGAGTATTGTCCATGGGGCTCAGAGTCCATTGGATGGGGAACAAACATCTTCTTCTTTGCCATCCAATTCTTTTGTTTAAATGTTGTCATTGTCATGCCCTGTTATGTATTTGGGATTTTGCATGGGTATTTCATAAGAAACCAGGATTATCCTGATAGGTTCCTTTAAGTCTTTGTTGTTTAAATGGCAGCAACAAATCAAAGCTAATTTGAATAACTGAACGATAGGAAAAAGCACCCTCTAACCATGAAAAATGAATATTCAACATTTCCACCTTATCTTATTTTCTTTGTGGCACTCTTTCTCTGCTGCATATTAAGTGGGCTTCTCCGTCACATGCAACTTCCTGCAGCAGAAGTTCAGTTCTGGAAGAGAGGCAGAAGCCGCTGCTCCAGAACACACAGGAACACACTTCATTGGGATGCAGAATCCAAATGGGTCCCAAATTCGGGGCGGGGGGAGAGAAAGCGGGTGTGTGTCTGTGTGTCTGTCTGTGGCTAATGCCAGCAAGTGCAGGGGTGCCTGGGTGGGTGCAGAAGGCAAAAGGCCCAGCTCTGCTGGGGCCCTGGCTGTAAACACCACCACTGACTGTCTCTTCCTCATGCAGAAACATAGAGCCCCCTCTCACTTTATGGATCAGGAAGGAAGGAAGGAAAGAGGGACAAGTTTCTCAGTTCCACTTTTCCCAGTCAGTGAGAATGAGAGGCAAGTAGCCTGAATGTGGAACAAATCAACAAGAGCCAGAAGGATCAAGGAGACAGATCCAACACTCAAGTGGTGGGGATAGAGGGACCACCGGAGCAAATGCAATTTTCCTACAGAGAAAATTGCCAGGAGAACAGAGACAGCAAGGGACTCAGATCCCGTACCAAAGGTCCAACTGAAGGTCAGTTTGAAGCCAAATGCAGGATAGATGAAACACTAACACAAGGTGAAGACGCGAGTTAACCTGTCTGCTCCACTTCTGAGTGCAGTTTTCAATGCAAAGGTTTGTTTTTGTTTGTTTTCCCTGTGAGAAACTCTGTTCCCTATTTTTAACCTGACAAAATGAAGGGGAACAGTAACAGGATGCATAATGATTTATTCTGATCACGAACTCCAGACTTCGGGGTGTGTGTGGGTGTACATGGCTCTTCTTTTCCTGCACCATCAGAAACATTGTCTGAGCCTCTCCTCTTCCTCTTCCTCTGGCAGTGGGGACGGGCGCTGGGTGCTGCGCATGAGCCACTCCTGGAGACTTCTGGAAGTCTCTGTCACAAGCAATCTGTTTCCATGTCTGTTACAAAACCCTCCTGGGGTAAAATAGTCTACAGATACAAGACAGTTTCACCTCCACTGGAAGGATTTAGAAATGAAATTGGACAAGTTTTTTGAGGCAAAAATCTTCCACAGTTATCTCCCTGGTTCTCTGCGTCATCTCCCAGAGTCTGTGGCCAAAGGAGGTTCCTCTAAACTCGTCTCCTGTCATCCCCTGGGATGTGTCAGCTCACATTCACGCCTGTCTCACAGCTCTTCTTATCCTCCAAGGAGGGGAAACATGCAAACAAGCAGGCAAGCAACGTCTGCCTTCCCTTCGGGATCAAGAATGGCCCACTCCAGCCCCCCCCACTAGACCTTCCTCCCCCCTGACCTTGCTACCTAGCAAGCGGCCAAAGTGGGAAGAGGACTGAGGTCTCCCTGCAGTGTGGACAGAAAGGGTCTATGGGTCTGACCAGTTCCCCAGCTCTCTCCCATTGCTTAGCACAAGCAGCAAGCAGGGGGTCGGGGGGGGGGGAGAGTCGAATGGCCACCTCACCCCCACCCAGGTGGTCCCATCTCTCCCACAGAGGACCAAGCAGCATAGCTGGCAAGGGCAATGCAGCGGTGGGGCAAAGCTTTGTGGGGAATCACAGCATTCTGTGGGCTGCAGGTGCCACACTAGGTTGCCCCGCCCCACCCCAAAAAAGAGACACCTGAAGGGAACCTGATGGGCACCTACCAGGCTTTGGTGCAGGAAGAGGAGGAGCTTTTTGGACAGAACACAGGGAGCACTTCCAGGTGGAAAAGCCAGAGAGGTCAGGCATGTGAGGAAGAGAAAGGAGCAGCATAGGACACCATGCACAGGAGCGGGATCCCTTGGGACCCATTTGGGCATTCTGGGGCTGTGTGATCCAACCCAAGGCCACCCCACAGAAGAGGTTTCTGGTCCAGAAGTTCAGGAGCACAAAGGCCACAAAAGGCAGATGCTGGTCATTGTTGGGAATTAAACTTTTCTAAAGCTATGTCATTTGTTTGGGAAACAAAATATTTAAATACCAAAAATATCAAAGCTAAACCGGTTAGAGATTAACTTTCTTTAGCAGAGTAGGGGGCAGGGGATGTACCCCAATCTGAGGCAGCTTCCCTGAGAGCTTAAACTAACTCAAAATCACAATCAGACCCCAGAGAACCCCAAAACCCACCAACCCTTAAAAAGGTATTAAACAATATCATAATTTAAAATGTACTTAAAATAAAATTCACTAAAAGAAACAATAACCCTGGCTGTCATAGAGAACAGGAGAAGAGAAGGATGGACTAACTCTTAAGGCCAGGAAATCTAAAGGCCTGCCGGAAGAGCAGGGCCACTAGTCCAACCATCATCCACAGGACCTCTTAGTGTCAGAGGCAGACACAGGTAAAGCCCACCCAAATGAGCTGCTGAGGAAAGGAAGAGGCAGCCTGCAAATGAGCAGCTGCTGTCGAGTTGATGCTGGTCACGCTGCTGCTCTCCTGACAACTGGAAGCCTGCCCTGCACCTGTAGCCATTGTGTGCACACATGCGTACACACACCAGCATGCACACACCGACACACACACAGAGGAAAGAGCTCCAGAACCTCTCTTTTCATAAGAGGCTGGTCTGCTGCCTTTCCTCCTCCCCTGGTGCCTCTTCTGGAAGCCAGTGGGCCATTCATCCAGAGCTGCTCTCGCAACCTCAAAAACCCACCTAGCCATTCCTCTTTTCCTGAGTGGAGCTCAACAGAGGCTGAGAGGGTGGCCACTAGCCCAAGAAGGGATGGTCTGCTTGGGAAAATCCTGTGCTCTCCCTCCCCTGCTGTTAAGAGCAATTGGGAATTAGATAGGACAGGACGTCCTGCATGCATGAACCCATTCTGATGTCCTTATCTCATGTCTCCCCATTTGTTCTTCTGTACATTGAAATTCATGTGTTAATTTTTCCATTTCGTATATGTCATATAAATGTATTTTATAGTTAGAGTTGGGTAGAACCTGAAAAAAAAAAAAGTGTAGATTCACTTATGTTTTTTATTGTTTCATGTATACAAGGTTTAAAATTTATATCCGCGATGTAGCAATGATCCATGTTTAATGTGGTTATTTGTTTTTCATCTACGTTTTTGAATCCTAGGTCTCAGTTTAGGAAGTTTCAATGTTGTGTTTTTCTATTTGTTAGTTCGTTTGTTGGTTTATTTTTAATGTATTGTTTTGTACTGTGTTTTTATGTATTATGTTTGTATGTTGTTAATGTTGATTTTTTGTTTTTAATATTTCAATAAAAGTTTTTTATAAAAAAAAATTAAAAAAAAAAGAAATTCATGGTCATAAATACTTTGTGTAGCTGAGTAACTAGACCGTGTGAACCTGGAAAACTCCTGCAGTCATTGGTCATATAAAAACACTCCCTTCTCTGTCAATGCCCCTCTTTTGTCTCGCCCTCTCCCTTTGTTTTCAGCCTCCAGACAGTTTGGAAGGGAGGGCCACTAGTCCAACCCCTGCCATACAGGGCCAAAGCGCTCCCAAGAGACAGTCAAGCGGGAAGGAGGAAGAGAGGGAGGCCTCTGGCCCGTCGACCACCCTCTGGGCAGCGGCACTTTCCCAGCCCACCTCCTGAGCAAGGCCACACCTGGACACAGCTGGGGCAGCCCCCAAAGATGACCCTGCAGCTCCCAGACACCTGCGCAAGGAAGGCCTGCTGCTGGCAGAGATGGCAATGCCATCCGGGCACGAGAGTGAGGGGTGACAGACGCCCCCATCCCTGGCTGACCCCCAGCTGGACAGACGGTGGGGGAAAGGGGCATGTCGCACATACTGGACAGACTGGAAGATTGAAACAGCCTCCATCGTCAGAGCTTAGCAGAAGTACCTCCCTGGCTGAATAGCTAAATGTAAGCAGGCAGCATCAAGCTGCAATGAAAGATCTTACTGCAGTAATACCCAGCCCCCCCCCACTCCTCCTCAGCCCCATTCATCGCCCAGTGGGGCCAAGCGCACCCTTCTGGAGGCCCCCTCCCTATTTTTCCGAAGGCAGCAGAGAACCACCGCCTGCCTAGCCCTGGGGAGGGGAGGGGGCTTCCGGGGGCGCCTGCCTGGAGAAGGGGGTCGGGGTCGCTCCTCCCTGGAACCGCGGCCAGAGAGGCGGCTCTCCTCCCCCGGAGGACCGCTTCAGCCGCTGGACAGCTCCCGCTGGAGATCCTGCGCTGGGAGGGGCCGGACTCCAGGGCCGCCTCGGGAGCCCCCTCCTCCCCCAGCTCTAGGGCCCCGCGGCTCCGGGACCGGACCGGACCGGCCCTTTGCCCGGACTCCCCTCGGGCCGGGCCGAGCCGAGCCGAGAAGGCGGCTCCGGCGCCAGGACTGCGGCCGGCCCTCCGGTTCTGGGCGCCAAAGAGAAACAAAACTACCAGCCCCCAGCCCCCACCCCATCATCTCCTCCTCCTCCTCCTCCTCCTCCTCTGCCCCCCCCCGCCTTGCCCCCGGGTCCGGCCTCCCGTCGGCCCCTTCGGCTCTGCTCCCGAGGGACTCGCCTCCTCTTGACTTCGGAGGAGAAACGTCCGCTGCGGCCGGCCGGCCGGCCACCCTGCCTCCCTGCCTGCCGGGCCTCCTCTTCCTCGGTCTGATTGCCGCCAAGGGCCGGGGAAGGCTGGCGCTGCTCCCGCAGCCCGAAGAAGAGGCCTCCCTCCTTTGACAACAGCCCTGCAAGGTAGGCCGGGCGGGGCCAGTCCCGTCCCAGTCCCAGTCCCAGCCCCAGCCCCAATCCCAAAGGGAGTCCTCTGGAGAGGGCCAGGAAAGGGGTCTCGGTTGCCCCCCTCTTCAAAACAGAAAGAAGTGCAGGGCCCATGGTGCGGCGGATGGCCCTCGACGAGCCCAAAGTGGGAACGGAAAGGCGGCTCTCCGAGATCCGCCGGAGCCCCACCTACCTACCTACCTACATCTACCTACCTACCGGCGCCCAAAGAGAGGAGACCGGGGCCACTCCGAAGGACCAGGATCAGAGCTGGAGGGATGGTCTGGATTCTCGTGTGTTGAAGAGTTTCTCAGTTTCCTTTCAATCAGAAGAGAAAAGGCGGAGGAGGGCTTTCCCACAAAAAAGGGAGGAGGGGGCTTTTATAAAACGCCGCACCTCCCCAGAACTCAGGTATCTATTGGGTTGATTAATTAATGAAAAGCATGAGAGAAAGTGCTAAGGAGCCACAAATTTTGTTAGTGACCTAAAATTTGACTTCAAATCAGTCGGTAGCAGTAAGGTCAGGCCAGAAAGGGTTGGGGTCCTCTTGGCATGGAGGTGGTCTCTGCCCAGGAAAGGGGGTCCCAGCGCTTTTGTGGGAGGGGGACCCACGTGGGAATCAGTAATGGAGCAATAAATCCACAATCATCATAGCAGACACTTTCCAGTTGGCTTCTGGTAAGGCTTTTAGCGAGGCATTTGACTTAAATGGCAATGTAACAGGTACTTAATAGCTAAATCCCCCCCCCCCGCCGCTTCTAATATAATGGATTAATTTTATTATTATTTTGCTTCTGAACAGTTAACTGAATGCATTAAGCTCTTCCCCTAACTTCTTCCCTCTCTCTGAACACCATTCATGCAAAATACCTGTGAGAGGAAGGGGCGGGGAAACAGCTGGATGATTGACAGGCCCGGCTCCCTTCCAGGTGCTTTTTAGGACCGATGGGAGCATTGCTCCAGACCTCCTTCTCTGTCTCTTTCAGAAGGAAAAAGGGGGAACTTCTCCTGGAGTCTGGGAGCGGCAGAGGGGTCTTTGGGACTGTGCCCCCAATCCTTCCTCATACCTGTTGGAAGACCTTTGCATTCTCCCTCTCCCTCCCCCCCCCCCCGTTAGATAGACAGGGATTCCTGCTTGCAAACTCCTCTCTCTCTCTCTTTCAAACTAACCATGTGACTTAAGTCTCTCCCTCTTTGGGACTAACAGTCACTTTCTCAGGATTCTCAACTGAGCTGTTCCATCTTCCTGCTCTCTTAAAGATGGTGAGATTTTCTCTTTTTACTTGAACCATCACTAGTTAGATTAGGACTTAGTTTTTTGTGTAAATATAGAATAAAGCCACCATTGTTTTTTGAACTACAAACTACATGTTTGTTGTTTTTGAGTCAGTCTTATTTCTTTAGGGATGCATAGTTAGCCAAAGTCACACTTCTGCTACTCTGCTGTTTTAAAGCCAGTCTCTAGCAGGCTTGGCTTTCATATGTTGGTCCTTGTTTCCTTTAAAAAGGCTGAAGCCTTAGGAGACTTAAAGGACCCCAGCAATATCTCCTCCTCCTCTTCCTCCTCAGTGCACCCACGTGACCCTCTTTCCATGAACTGACCCCTTCCCAGACCCCCTTCAGGAGCAGCTCTTGAGGCTGGCTGGACAAGGAGGGCACCCAGGGGGCAGCCAAACCTCCCCCTCCTGTGGGTCTGGGGGGGGCTGCTGGGGGCTGCAACTGAGGCTGTGCCCTCCCCCTCTTTCCACCAGGGTGCAAAAGGCCAGGGCCATTTCTCCCCGGACCTCCCCTGGGGGCACCCATGGTGCTCTGGATGTTCTTTGGCCTACAACTCCCATTGCTCCTGGCCAGCATTGCTAATGGGGCTTTACAGGAACTGCAGTCCCAACACCCAGAGGGCCACCATCCCAGGCCATGCTTTCTCTCTCCAGGTACCTACCTGCCTACCTACCTACCTGCCTGTCTGCCAGGAGGCCTCTCCCCCCAGGAGTAGATCTTGACCCTTCGAACAGCCTTGGGGCAAGTCCGCATCTGGGGGGTTGGGGGGGGGCAGGGGGGGGTGGGCTGCAGAACGAGGCCCCATTGTTCAGCTTCCCAGGTTTATGATTCTGGGAAGTAAATTTAAAATTCAGAGGAGAAAAACTGAGAAATGGTAGAAGTTATCTACAAAACTGAGTCGGAAAGGCTCAGGTTAACTGCGGCAGCACTTCAGGCTTTGTCAGGCAGAAACCGTGGGGCCTCGGCTAATGGATGCTGCACTCAGTCAGAGGGGCAGAGCAACCACAAGGACCCCTGCCCTCTTAGCAGAGGGTCTCTCACTCCCCCCCCACACACACACACACAGGCACACACACATTTTCTCACAATCTTTTTAATTGCAGGGAGGGAAGGGACTCCAGAAGAGCTGCCATGGGGCTCTTCATGGGGTTGCAGTGGCAGGACACCCTGGTTTTTGGTTTAAGCCAAAAGCACAAGCAGAGGCTTCTTTTTAAACTCTGCCCCCCGCCCCCCCGCCCCCCCCGCCCCTCAGGCACCACTTGACAGCTCTGACCTTCCCCTTTGGCCCCACGTCCAATGGGGCTCCCACCGGGGTGCTGCCTGAGGCCTATGGGGTGGCTTTTGGGGGCCTGAGCCAAATCTCTTGCCTGTGTCAAAAGCTGCTTCCCTGGCATCTCTCACACACTCACACACTCAACTCACACTCACACTCACACCCCTCGGAACACGTGGCGTCCTGGTTTCTTTGTCTCCCCACAACTTTAACGTTTCCCCCCCCCCTTTTCCGATTAATATCAGCTGCTATCGGCCAAGTGGCGGGGCGAAGGATCCCCCCCCGGAACACTGTTTGTGGCCTCTCTGCCTTCTGCCCCTCCCGCCCAATTGGAGACCCCCCCCCACCCCAGCTGCCCCCTTAGTAGGGCCTTCTTTCGCCTGGAGGGCTTCCTCCTCGGGAGCTTCGTTTCCTTCCTTCCTTTCTACACAGGCGGGGGGGGGGGGTGGGGTGGGATGAAGAACTGGAGGGGGCCATCAGAAACCGAGCAGGGAAGAGCCCCGGCCAAGCCGAGCGCGACGGGACGCGACTTCTCTCTCTCTCTCTCTCTCTCTCTCTCTCTCTCTCTCTCTCTCTCCCGGAAACGCCGCCTGGAAGCGGGGCTGGGGGA
>JANUYF010000008.1:31553663-31618663 GCA_026167975.1 Phrynosoma blainvillii
TTACAAGAACCCAATTGTTTTCGTAATATTTTTAAAAACATGCTTTTATTTCTTCTTCAGAGGTGAAACCAAAGGTCCTGGCAGCCTGCCAGTGGCAGTGTCAGTGGGAAGAGGGTCTTCCAGGGGTCTGCTTTGTGAGCAGAAGAAGAAGGGGGCCCCCAAAGGAAGGAAGGAAGGAAGGAAGGAAGGAAGGAAGGAAGGAAAACAGACAGAGAAGGAGCAAAACAAGGCTGAAGGCCACTCTGGGAAATGGTGCCACCGTGGCTGAGAAGAGGCTCCAGGGCAGTGATGGCGAACCTTTTAGAGACCGAGTGCCCAAACTGCAACCCAAATCCCACTTATTTATCACAAAGTAGTGAACGCCGGTGAACTCTGTGCTGGGGCGATGGCGCACATGCCCACGGGTGCCATAGGATTGCCATCACTGCCCCAGGGCTTCCAAATCACCTTGCTCTGGCCCTCCCGCACTGACCATGCGAGGAGGTTCAAAACTGTTTTGGCTCTGTTCCTTCCCTGTTCTTTGGAAGAAAAGGAAAGGCAAGGCAAGGTGGCCAACTGACTGACATCCTACCTCTTCCTACATTTTGCTGCCCAAGGGTTAGCAGCCTGAAATCTCTTCGCTAAAGCTAGTCACAGGCTTTTTTTAAAAAAATTAAATGAGCCTAAAATTGTATAGCAAAGTTAATCAGGTCTCTAAAGCACAGGCAATGCAAATGGAAGATATTACCTATGGAAGCCAGAAAGATCTTTCTCTGGCCTTCGGACTCAGACAGAGAACCAAGCAGAAGAAATCATGGCTGGGCATCCCAGACACTGGCGGCTGCCCCCAGGCAAAAAATCAGGCCCCAAGCCCCCCAAGCCTTCACTCCCCCCCCACATATGCTGTGCGCCCCGATGTCCAGGGGGCCTGTGTGCCCAGAAAGAAGGAAGCGGGGAGCAGAGGAGGGCAGAGGGTAAAGGCCCCCTGATCCAGGGGGACCATGGGGTCAATCTTCTCCATTGCCCTATGTCCTGTAAGACCCCTCACAGTACCCACTTGTTAACCTTCACCCTCCCCCAGCCATGTACATGGCCTGGATCAGGGCCCCTCCAGGCTCTTGGCAGCTGCCACTGGGGGAGGATTCAGACAAAGGGCAAAGGGCAAAGGGCAGAGGGTGGCCCTTGGTGCCAAATCTGAAACAAGATGCACACAAGTAGCCACACGTCACACACACACATATAGGCCATCAACAGATTACCAAGCAAAACTGGAGTATAAAGAATAAAATAAAATTAAGAAAAGGAATGTACAGATTTTAAAATCTGAATAAAGATTTTTTTTTCTGAGAAAGCTCACTCCTTTTTAAACTGGAGGTTTGAATGTTATTTTTTAGCTCAGGATTTCTTTATCTGGGGTGGAACTGGAGGCTCCCAAGAGATCCGATCACTCAGTGTCAACTCCTTTTCCTTTCTTGATGAGCGTCTCAAAGCCCAGAGGCACCTGGGACCTCTCAGTCTCTCAATATTCACACCCAAGGGAATGCACTATTTCTGTACACTCTCAGGGTTCTCGTGTGTGTGTGTGTGTGTGTGTGTGTGTCAAATTGAATTCACTTCACGTGTCCAACAGGTATTGGGATTATAGTGCAGTTATCTCCCCTTGTCTGGTTAGAACAGTATACCAAAAAGAAAAAGCAAGACAACCTCTGTGCTGCTGAAGAGTGATCAAGTCAAAGAGTGTTTGGTTTTCACATTTCTGCTCCAGTTTGTGGTGTGATTGTGGCAGTGAAATGCTAGTGTGACTTTGCTGTGTCTTTTTAGTGTACTGAATTTGTAGTGCTCATATCATCAAATGTGCAGAGAGCCGTGGATCAGGGTGCCCACATATTTTCATGGGGGGGGGTTGTGAGCGTTAAGTGTCTCGCTTTTGGGCTACCAAGAGAAAGAGTCCAGTGGCCAAATCTCAGCAGGAGGGTATCAGGGAAGGGGGAGTGCTAATGGGAAGAAATTGGGTCAGACCACTGCAGGGATGACTTGCTCCCTTTCCCATCTCATCCCATCCCATCTCAAGGAGAGGTGCCACTTCCCAGTCTCTTCTCCACAGCACACAGTTTGGCCACGCAGCAAAACACACACATACACACACACACACACAACTGTCCCTTTGGGAACTGGAGTGTCTGCAAGGCACCTGCCCAAGGTTACACCTCAGCAAAGAAACCCACAGCCTTGTAATAGACACATTCACTTGTTTGGCTCCCTCCCTCCCTGCCAGAGCTCACAGAGGAAAGGAAGGACTGGAGGCGGATGGAGAGGAACCCCAGGCCTGCTTCCCCATTGCCCCATGAGGTGAGGGTGGCCTAGCTGGAGATAGATGCTCCTGTGATGCTCCCCCTCCATTGGCCTCTCCTGCTCAAGTGGAGAGACTCTCATGAGGGGCAGGCTAAGAGCACTGTGGGAGGGCCAGCGCGGCCTAGTGGTCTGAGCATTGGACTATGACTTGGCAGACTAAGGTTCAAATCCCCACTCGGCCAGGGAAATCCCTGGGTGACCTTGGGCAAGTCACACATTCCCAGCCCCAGAGGACAGCAAAGGGGGCAAATCCCCTCTAAACAAGCCTTGCCAAGAAAAGTCCCGTGAGAGGTTGACCTTGGAGTCACCATAAATCAGAAATGTCTTGAGCAGACATAGCAGCGCAGGAGCACTGTGGACTGTCAAAGGCCCTCAATGGGAACGAGGGAACGCAGCCCTCCTGCCCCAGGCCGCCCCCTCCTTCCACCGTGTTTGCAGGCAAGCTGGCCTAGGGGTGACATTTGGCTGCCAGACTGGCAATTCCTAGCCTGCCCTGCTTGGAACAGAAATAGTGGGAGATCAGCAGCGCTCAACCTATCTGAGAACCCAAACCCCAAACAGAATTGTCTGACCTATTAATTCTGAATTTTGTAGGCTGGGCATGGGGGCACTGGTGGTGCATTTTAGAGAGAGGGCTTTTAGAGAGTGGGGGGCCTTCCCTGCCTGAGTTCCTCCTTTGCTCAGGGATGCATGGCCATCAATACGTTGTGTTTCTAAGCCACCAGACTATGTGACCCAAGAAGCCTCCAGGGCCAGTGGTCATCTAAACACACACACCCTCCGTTCTCTGCCAGCTCCCTATTTTTGCGACCCTCTGTAGCTCTCAGACTCCAGCTGATGAGTTGAGCTTCCTGGAGCTCTTCCTTTTTAACCTAATCTTTTTGTTAAGATGTAGGACTTCAAGTGATGGACATTCTAAAAGCAATTAGTAAGTTTTTAAATTTGTAACTTGCTTGTTGTTGTTGTTGTTGTTGTTGTTGTTGTGTGTGCCTTCCAGTCCTTTCTGGCCTGTGGCAACTCTAAGGTGAACCTACCATGGAGTTCCCTTGGTCTGGTTTATTCAGAGGGGGTTTCCCACTGCCCTCATTGGCCCCCTCCCCAGTCACTCCAGTGGGGAGGTATGGCCATCTCTGCCCGGAGGGTCTCCAAGATCAGCCGGACCAGGAGGGGGACCGGCCGCCAGCATCATGCCTTCCTTGCACAGGTGTCTGGGACCAGCCTTCCTGGCCACTGGGTCATCTCTTGGGGGCTGCCCCCCTGTGGCCAGGTGCGGTCCTGCGCAGGAGCGAACCCAGGGAGTGCTTGGCAGCCTCTCTCTTCCTTCGCCTCCTTTCGGGGCCACCCTCCTCTGCGGAGAAGGCCTTCCTGCCCCATCCCATTTGGGGGGTTTGCTTCCTTCCTTGTGGGTAAAGGGCACAGTCCAGCAGAGGGTTGCCTGGCCGTGGGTCACCTGCCCTCAGTCGGCTTCCTTGTGAGCAAGTGCCTGCTTGCACTGCAGAGCCAAAGGGCCCGGCTGGGCATTAATTTGTGGACAGAACTTCTGCCTGCTCTCAACCACAATGCAAAGGTCAAGGGATTAAATGGCATGTTTGAAATGGTAATTGAACAGATCATGCAAATGAAGGAGCTAATTCAAATATTTTACCATTCAAAATGTTCAACTTATATGGAAAAACCAAGCACTGTGTTAGAAAATTAAGGTCTCTGACCCTGTTTTGGGTTGACTGATCAGTTGAAGAGAGTTGCTAATTTTAAAGTTGTTTAGGATAAAACTATCCCCCCCCCCCAAAAAAAAAGCAATCTATGGTTATGAATGAAAAATAAAGTTATAATGAGGCTTTGCCCAGAGTGCAGGAGTTGGACTCCTCGGAGAGGGAGCTCCAGATGTTTATTCAGTTTTGCCTGAGGACGCAGGGGTCCCTCCGCCTCAGATGCCCCGGAATGCAACTCCCATCACCCTTCCTGGCCATCAGCATCTGGCCAAGGGGGACAGACAAATGCTGGGTGTTGCAGTCCAAGCGCTACGGTAGAAGGTGGTCACACACACCGGTGGCATAGGTGGGTCTGTCCCTGGCTTCCACTCCAGCAAATGCATCTGAGGAAGTAGACTGAGTCTAGGGAAGCTCATGCTGCCAACTTCTTTCTTTCAGGTAGTCTCAATGGTGCTACGAAGGTGCTCTACATACTAATAATGTCCAGGAGCGAGGGCAACCCAGCCACGGATCCACGCGGCCACTTGTGAATGGAGTTACGTGCCTCATGAGGCTCTGATGCATTTCGGGGTGATGTGGTGGAATAAATGAAATCATAATCATCATCATCATCATCATCATCATCATCAAGTGGGTGGGTGGGTCAGAGAACGGCCCCATGCAGCCCCCGATAGAGGACGCCCCCTCCGCCGCCTCCCCTCGCGGACTCAGGTGGTGGCCCCCGGGGCCCCTCCTGCTCCTGGGGGCCCTTGCCTTGCCTTGCCTTGCCTTGCCTTCTGGGGGCCGGAGGGGCTGCTCCCGCCAGGGTCCGGCAAAGGAGCCCCGTCCCCTGAGCCCCTGAGCTGTCCGGCGGCGGAAGGAAGGGAGGGAGGGAGGGAGGGAGGGAGGGAGGAGGAGGCGGCCGGCGAGTGTCCCACGAGGGAGAGGTTCTTTCCCACGAAGCGCCAGGAGGCCCCGGTGCCTCCCCCCTCCCTCCTCCTCCGCTCTCGGCCCCGGAGGCAGCTGTCAATCTCGGGAAGCGCTCGCTCGCTCGCTCGCTCTCTCGCTCTGGGCCTCTCGACGGAGGAGCGCCTGCCAATCACTGTCGCTGGCCATTAGCGGCGGTCACTCAGAGCCAGGCGCCCTCCTCCTCCTCCTCCTCCTCCTCCTCCTCCTCGGCGGCGGCGGCGGGGTCAGCAGCCCTGGCGGTCACTCCCTCCGGGGGCGGCAGGGTGGCCGGAGGCATCGCGGAGGGAGGGAGGGAGGAGGCCTCGGGCAGCCAAACCGGGCGGGTGGGTGGCTCACGTGGCCACCCAGGAAGGGCTGCCGCCGCCGCCGCTGCCCCGAAAGGCGCCTGCCTCCTGGCTTGATAAGGAAAGAGGGAGAGAGATCTGGACACATCGCTGCTGCCTGCAATAAATAATAGGGAGGGTGTTGGGTTTTTTTGGGGGGGGGATCACAGACTGTATCCCAGGGAGGGAAGGGGCCTCGGCGCAGGAGCCCCCCCCAAAAAAAAAGCAGGTCCAGAGAAAGGCCCTCCCTGGAAGAAGCCAAGGTGACCCAAGTGAGGCAGGCTGCCGCATTACTTCAGAGACATCACAGAAGGGAAGGGAAGGGAAGGGAAGGGAAGGGAAGGGAAGGGAGGACAATAATGCCAGGAAAACCAGCCCTCCTTCCTCCCCCAGGGACAGAGGGGCTTCTGGGGGGGCCGCCCCAGTGCTCTGCAATCACCCACAAAGACCCCTCCCTCCCTCCCTCCAGGAGGCTCTTATGGAGCAGCACCCTCGGTCCAACGAGAGAGCCACGAGCCTTTGGGCTGGACGGACCCAAGGGAAAACAGGAGGCTCCTGGTCGCCGCAGCCGCCAGCGCAGCGCAGAGAGCCCCCCCCCCAAAGAAGGGCTGTGTGTGTCCCTCGCCCCCCCCCCTTTTAGGAAGAAGGCCACGTGGTCTGGAGCCCCCCCGTCCGTCACCCCCCTCCCCTCCCCCTCCCAGCCATTTAGAGCCAATAAAAGTTGCGGCGGCGCTTTTATGCACTTCATTAAGCTACTAATTTCTTGTAAAAATGTGCATTAATCTTTTTATAGCGTCATGCAGAGCGGCGTATTTCAGGTCCATAACATCGATTAGGTCTTGCCTGAGAATAATTTTCATGGTACTCTAAAGATGTAAATAAAGTTGCTATAATTTAATTTTCCAATTTGGTTATGACAGTATTGATCTTGGAAGGGAAATACTGGCGCCGTTAAAAAGCCAAACCAATGAATGATCACTAAACGCGGCGAGGAGCTCCGCCAGCGGCCAGGTTCTCCCTTCGGTCCGGCTCCGGCTCCGGCTCCGGCTCACCAACCGGAAGGGAGGAATCCATCCGGATCGGGGAGTATTCTTCCGTATTGCGGGGCAAAGGGTCCCTCCGGACAGCGATGCGATGCGATGCGATGCGATGGGCTAATAATTATAATAATAAAATTTATTTTTATCCCGCCCCTCTGCACAGCGCAACAAGGGCGGCTCACAACATTAAAATATCCCTGTCATATCCCACAATCCCTCCCACCCCTTAAAAACAAGATTGCAGGGTCTGTCACCCATCTAATGAAAGGCATTCAAAGAGGGCCATCTCCATCAAGTGCAGGAAGAAGAAAGAGGAAGAAGAAGGGCAGCCATTATGTCTCTGAGGTTTCTGCCCTAATCAGGAAGGAGATCACTGAAGAGGACCCTGATGCCAAGCAGACGTTGGAGCTGCTGGATTTTGGCAGCTTGTCCAACTGTAAGTGACACAGCCCACCATAGGGATGCTCTTCAAACTCCAAGAGGAGCCATCCGAAGCCATTTACAATAAATATATAGAAACACAAGTAAGAAGGAGAGCCCTCCCTTCCAGGCCCCAGAGGGAGAGAAGAAGGACCCTGGACCTGGACCCCTTCCCCACCGCCATGCCTTTCTCCTTTCCTGTCATTTCTTTTTAGATTGTAAGCCTGAACCGTCTAATTAACCATCTTTAAGCTGCTCTGAGAGACTTTGTGGCTGAAGAACGGGGCATAAATACTCTAAATAAATAAATAAATAAGACCTCCTAGACAGGGAGCAGTCCAGTCTTGTTGGGGAGGGGGGCATGCATGCCTCGGCAATGGAAACCCATGGGGTGACCTTGGGTAAGTCACATACTCTTACCCCAAGAGGAAGGCAATGGCAACCCCCCCCCCAAGAAATATTGCCTAGAAAAACCCATGACGGGGTCTCCTTAGGGTCTCCATAAATTGGAAAGGGCCTGAAGGCACACAATAACTGCCAGAAGGCTTGCTGCAGCTCAGCCAGACCTCTCTGAACTCCCCTCCCTGGATGGTGTGCCATGGCCCTCGGAAGAAGTCTGCTGGGCCCAGGGGCTCCTCGGCTCTTCTGAAAGATCTGGCCCCTTTTGGTCAGGCTTTGGGCCCAGCATTTGGAGCAGATGCCCCGCTGGACCGGAGGAAGGAAGGCCTTTGCCCAGCAAAGGAGCCCTGTGGATCCCTCTTGGACCCATCCCCTGCCCCACTGCAAGATCTGTCTGGACAAGCCTTGCGCTGTCCTACTCGGACAAGACAGATGGTTCCAGAAGGTGGGGCTGGCGGATCAGGTCATAGAATCATAGAATCATAGAATCATAGAGTTGGAAGAGACCCCAAGGGCCATCCAGTCCAACCCCCTGCCATGCAGGAACTCCCAATCAAAGCATCCCCTTTGACAGATGAAAAACCTTCAAAGAAGGAGACTCCACCAAAATCTCTGAGGGAGTGTGTTCCACTGTCGAACCGCCCTTACTGTCAGGAAGTTCCTCCTAATGTTGAGGTGGAATCTCTTTTCTTGCAGCTTGCATCCATTGTTTCGGGTCCTAGTCTCTGGAGCAGCAGAAAACAAGCTTGTTCCCTCCTCAATATGACATCCCTTCAAATATTTAAACACGGCTATCATATCACCTCTCAGCCTTCTCTTCTCCAGGCTAAACATCCCCAGCTCCCTAAGTCGTTCCTCATAGGGCTTGCTTTCCAGACCCTTCACCATTTTAGTTGCCCTCCTTTGGACACGCTCCAGTTTCTCCACATCCTTTTTGAATTGTGGTGCCCAGAACTGGACACAGTGTTATTCCAGGTGAGGCCTGACCAAAGCAGAATAGAGTGGCACTATTACTTCTCTTGATCTAGACACTATACTTCTACTGATGCAGCCTAAAATTGCATTGGCCTTTTTAGCTGCTGCATCGCACTGTTGACTCATGCTCAACTTGTGGTCCACATGGATTCCTAGATCCCTTTCACACGTAGTCTCATTCAGCCAGGTGTCCCCTATCGTATATCTGTACTTTTCGTTTTTCCGCCCTAAGTGCAGTACCTTACATTTCTCCGTGTTGAATTTCATTTTGTTAGCTTTGGCCCAACTTTCTAGTCTGTTCAAGTCATTTTGAATTTTGATTCTGTCCTCTGGGGTATTAGCTACTCCTCCTAATTTGGTGTCATCTGCAAATTTGATAACTATGCCCCCAATATCATCATCCAAGTCATTAATAAAGATATTGAATAGCACTGGGCTCAGGACAGACCCCTATGGCACCCCACTGGTCACTTCTTTCCAGGTTGAAAAGGAGCCATTGTTGAGCACCCTTTGGGTTCGGTCAGTCAACTAATTACAAATCCATGTAACAGTTACTTTGTCTAGCCCACATTTTACCACTTGCTTGCAAGAATGTCATGGGGAACCTTGTCAAAGGCCTTACTGAAATCAAGATATACTATATCCACAGCATTCCCTTCATCTACCAAGCTGGTAATTTTATCAAAAAAAGAGATCAGATTTGTCTGGCATGACCTGTTTCTCTGAAACCCATGTTGACTTTTTGTGATTATGAAATTACCTTCCAGATGTTCACAGACTCTCTGTTTAATGATCTGCTCCAGAATCTTTCCTGGTATTGATGTCAGACTAACTGGACGATAATTGTTGGGATCCTCTTTTTTCCCCTTTTTGAAGATGGGGGACAACATTTGCCCTCCTCCAGTCTGCTGGGACCTCTCCTGTTTTCCAGGAATTCTCAAAGATTATTGCCAATGGTTCCGATATTACATTTGCCAGTTCTCCTTCTCTTTGTGACAGTTGGCCGTGGGGTTCTGGACGGTTCCATTGTTTAACACCTACATACTGAGAGACGCAGGAGGCTGGGGCCAGAGGCTGCTGTTTCCTTCCCCCTCCCATTCTCCTCCATAGGTACAGGGGAGGCAGAGGGTCTCAGGACCACCATTGAAGGGAGAGTTCATGTTCACCCACCTGGCTGAATGCCTCCAGCCTCTGCAGGAGGGCAGCTTGGAGGGTTACAGGGTGGGGCTGGGGCTGGGGCTGGGGCTGGGGCTGGGGCTGCCGCCGACAAGGTGCCCTGGCTTCTGGTGGTGGTGGTTGCAGTTATGGGGTGGCACAGAGCACCTGGATCCCTGTCTGCTTCTGAGACAGGGGCTGCTTCTGAAGAGGCCAGAAGCTCCAGCAGCCCCCAGTAAGGCAGGGGTTGGCCGGACTGACCCTCAGTCCCCTCTGTGCCCATGCCTCCAAGCGCAGGAGGACCCTCATTGCCCCCAATGGCCAGCCCAGTAGGGCTGCTGGAAGGGTCTCCTTCAGGGTCTGGCTTTCAAAACTGGTTGAAAATTGGTTTTTTTGAAATCCCCCCCCCCCCCCCCGTATTGTCATACATTGTTCTAGGAACTCTCATGGGAGGGAAAACAATAAATGCATCTAATCTTTAAATATAGAAATAATCCACCCAAAAGAGATTTGTGCATTGGGTGGTATACAAATGTCATAAATCAAAGAATGCCTCCATAGCTTTTTGCAGAGTGATGTTTTGAAAATAATGGCTTGCAACAAAGTGAGTGATGGCAGCTAGATTTAAGATGGTGGGAAGAAGAGAAGTGAGGCTTCCATATATTAGTAAACATCCCTGCCCCATGTTTCTCGCTTCTTTTTGAACCGAAACTCCAGGGCTGGAACTGGGAGACACCACAAGAGAAACTGTCCTCCCTCAGACAGTCCCAAACCCAAATGGTTTATTTATTTGTTGCACTTATATCCTGCCTTTCTCCCAACAAGGATTTTACAATAGTTTTGCAATAGTTAAAAAACCAAAACCAAAACATTGATTACATAAGTTAAAAGAGAATTAAATATTATTATTATTAAAAGCATGGTTAAAACACAAAACATATGTGCAATATAGTTTCATTAAAAGATCAAAAATGACAAAACACAGCCCTCCCCATGACAGAAACACAGACAATGCGGCTCCAGAAGGAAACCAGTTCTGGGAGAAGCGCTTCGCCTCCAGTTCGGCCTTTGTGTGGAGCAGCACCGCCCTCTCGCGGCCGAGTGAGGAACAGCAGGGAGGCAGGAGCCCTTGGGGAAAAGGTGGAGGAAGAGAGGAAGGCCACATGCTGCCACCAGATGAATGGACTCTGCTATTAATTAAGAAGACCACCATGGGTATTATTAATTATTAATTAAGGGGTTGCAGGATTTCAGCAGAGCAGGGGAGGACAGGAGGTCTTCTTGAAGAGGCTTCATCCAGAGGACCACCATGAGTCCAGATCGACTCGAGGGCAGTTAACAACAACAAAAGAGCCCTTGGAAGCGAGCCACAAAGAACTAGGAGGACGCCTCTAATGCGTGGCTGGTTACCCCTGATGGTAAGTGAGCAATAACGCCTCCATCTTTTGCCATGCAACTATTACTTTTAAGTTACTTTTCTCGTTTCAGGTCTGTGGCCTCACTCAGTGGTTCTGGAGGAGCAGCTCAGTTGCTGAGGCTCTGTTCTGTTGTGGAAGGTGGAGAGGAGAGTGTTTTGTACCAGAAAAGGCCTGATACCTTCCCAGAAGCCCTTTGAAACTGCAGGCACAGCGGCTGACCTGCCACATCGCTCCTGCCCACGCATGAGGCTTCCACACGATGCCAGGAGACTCTGTGAGGCTGGAGCCATGCTGAGCCTTCTTCTGCAGGACTTCTTCATCCATAGGCTTGATGTTTTTGTTCTGAATAATGCTTTCCCCAGGAGCTTTGCCTGGAACAGACACTGAGCTGGCCACGCAACTATGGGGACAATGCCAGGCAAGAGCCCCCCATCCCTCGCAGGCAAAGAGGCAGCCATGCTCCTCCAAATTTGGGCTTCTCCTAGAGGGAGAGAGACACAAGCTGGCCCCAATCTCCACAAAGGCACCAGAAGCAGCCAGGATGCCACTTCCTCTTGTCCCAAATGCACCCCTTACAAAATCATCGGTGCAGCTCCTTTTGGACCGTTTTCTTAGAACTACAAAGCAAGCTAATTCTGTCCCTGTTCTCCCACAGATAAAGGGATGGAGAAACAAGTCATCAGACTCCAGCAGTGGAATGACAAGCTGTTTTTGTGGGGGGGGGGGGAACCCAGAAACTGGCAGACGGCAACTCCTATTAACTCTATAGCAAGCATAGGCAGTGGTGAGGGATGATGGGAACTGCAGTATAACATTCCCTGTAGGACCACAAATTTCCCATCTCTGGCCAAAGGGGATCCACAGCAAAAGTGGGGGGGGGGGGGGAAGCCAAGGGTATTGTGCATGTTATAGAAAAAATTATATTCCTCCAGCAAGCCTCTTCTCCCAATCTGAATGGGAAACCTGGCTGCCAGCTGGACATGTATCTATGGAAGGCAGTGCTTTCGGGGGGGGGGGGGGGGGGGGGGCTTTTCTCTTTCATGGGAGCAGCACAGGGCACTGTCCAGTTAAGTGATTTTGTTTCAGATTCAATGCTTTTTTTCCAGTGTGATGAAACTCACCGCACCCCAGAGGGGAGACTTTCCTCTCCTTCCTTCCCCCAACTCCAACCCTTCATGGCCTCAAATATGGGATACGGAGGAGTAGGCGCGAGGCCCTGCAAATGAACAGCCAGCCCCCCTCACAGCTAAGTGAAGCAGCAGCCCTTCGTCCCTTTGGATATGGGACTTTCCACTGACACACAGGGTGCAGGAGATGGAGACCAAGACCTCTGGGGGCACTTTCCACCTCCTGCCCACCCAACCTTTCAACATCGGTACCACATTTTAGGTGGATGGTCACAAGAGCCAAGAGGGACTAGCCTTAAGCACCACACAACTCCTCCATTATCATGGAAAAAAGGTCTCTCCTTTCCAGAAGAGGTGGTAGCCTATTTAGGTAACATCAGAAGGAAAATAACCAGCAGCCCCTCAAGACCACAGCAGCACCGGAGAGGCCTCTTTCCAAGAAGAGAGCTGGGGCCAATCTTCAGCCATACAGTCTGTGCCCCATGGCAAAGGCAGGTGTCAGAGTTTTTACTGGCTTACTGGTAAAAGGGCTCCTCCTGTACCAGGAGAAGGAAAAGGAGGTACCAATCTGATGGGGAGACCTGTCCCTCATGTGGGACCCGCTGCTGCCCCACCACTCTTCAACAACTAATGCAGTCAACAGAAAAGCATCAAGACAAAATTATTTCTTCTCTGGGGGGGCCTAGAGAAGAGGCTCCTGAGGAGCCTTCTGCCAGAGCAGCCCTCCTTTGGGATGCCGTTGTGGGTTGCGTGTGTGAGACCTTCCAAGTCCCCCTCTCATTGGGCCCACACCCACACAATGCAGAAAAGAAACACTTGTTGAGATAAAGACATTTTATTAATACAGACAAGTGAGATATGCCTCCCTTGAGGGCTCCCTCTGAACAAGACGGCCAAAAAGAAGATGCGAGGCAGCTGGAGCAAACCTTCCACGTAGATGTGCGCTGATCTTTGAGGAACTGGGAAGAATCACTTCTTGGAAACCAGTGTGTGACGGAAGATTCATGGGAGAGGGAGGCAAACACCAACCTTTTCTGCAATCAGATGGGTTTTGAAAATTGAATGTGTACCAAGCCCACAAAGACATTAGCCACGACTGGGCAACATTGGAATAAAAAGCCACTTCAAGACAAGTACAGGAACTGTTGCTAAGTGGCTTGTCAACAAGCTTGAGAATCGAACCTAGTTCTGAGCAACAAGGTTACTGATTCTTCTCTTAGAATCGTCAGAAACAAAGCCAATCAGCTCCTTTACTGAGGCACAAAAAATGGAATTATTTTTCAGGTATTACCATGAAGTAAAGGATTTCACGGAATGTTAGCAGTTGTGTTCAACTAAGCTAAAAGTTGTGACACTCTGTTTCTTAACCTCTGTGGGGTCAGCCCTTTCCTTGAAATT
Organism: Phrynosoma blainvillii; assembly: GCA_026167975.1. Lineage (NCBI taxonomy): Eukaryota > Metazoa > Chordata > Lepidosauria > Squamata > Phrynosomatidae > Phrynosoma > Phrynosoma blainvillii. Next base: position 31,566,910 of record JANUYF010000008.1, read on the forward strand.
GACAACTGAATAGCAATGTAACGCTGAGCAAATGTCAGTTCAGCTGCAATAATCCATGCCGTTTTATCTAAAGGGGAAAGTCCAAGCAGAGGAGCAGCTTGTACAAGGCTGAACAAGGGCCGCGAGTGAAGAAAGGGGCCACCACACTCCACCTCAACCACTCTCTGCCCCAAGGTCTTCGCCTTCGCTGATGCCACCACCGCCACCTGGGCTCCTTGACTGCAGATCCAGAAAAGCCTCTCCTCTTGCAGGCAGTGCGGAGGGATGCGTCTGGCCAGGTCTCTGTGCAACCTGTCCCCAGGACATGGACACATGGGCACCTGGCTGGCCTGGCCTGGACCCCACCCCCACCCCTAGACTGCATTTCTAGGGGTGCCATTGTGAGTCACTGCTTTCAGACCAGGGATATTTGCTTGGTGGTTGCAGGATCGGTGGGAGGAAATGCCCACTTCAAAGACTTCGTGGATGGCCTTGCGGAAGCAGTGGAAATTGTAATCTATTAAACCTGTGAAGGGAAAAGGAAGAGAGGCTGGTGAAGAGGAAGAGAAGGCAGGGTGAAACCTACTAACCCCTTCTGTGGCCACAAGCTGCTCTGCTGAATTGCATGGCAGATTTGCCCTGATCCATTCCAAAGGTATTTAGCAAGCTAAACAGGTGACTGGCTGCCCCATTCAGACAGCACCCAGGGAAGCATGAGGGCAAGGCAAAATCCATTCTACAGGCAAGTATCTGAGACTTAACCTGATCTTCCAAAAGAAAGAGCTATGTGGCGGATCAGCTTAGACAACCCCAGACCAGACACACTCCATCTCACAACAGCTGCCAGAGGCCCATTTTGGAAGGTCAGGGAACCTTTTTCTCACCTTTGCGTTCAAAGCTTTCTTCTCTAAGGATACACACCAAGGCCAGGAACTTTGTAACTTCTTTTAAATACAGAACAGTTGTGTTGTTGAGTTTGATAATTGCCATAGATTCCTTGTCATAAGCACTTCCGCTACCATCCTCCTTCAGCCTGCAATCATGGGAAAGAGAAGCGCAACTGCTCAGCTGGCATCTCAAGGGCAGCATTTTAGCAGTAAATGAAATGGCAATAAGGTGTTAGGCTACAGAAAGAGATGGAAATTTCTTTGGGGCTCAAGGAGTTTATTGAGCTAAAGAGCTAGCTAAATTACTACTACACAGAGAGCTTTACACCTAACTAAACTTCAATATTAAATGTTGTAAGTGGCCTTGGGTCACTTGGAAGGGTATACATTAAATCAATCAGTCAGTCAAGCAATAAACAATATATATTTTAGGACAGAAACATTCAAATCAAACATTTTTAATTCTAAAGGCGGGCCTTCTCAATCCATCCCATCAGAATAAAGATTCAATCCCCATTCCAGCCTTTTCTGCCAGTACTAATATTTGCCAACAGAATCAGTCACAGCAGGAACGAGAACAAATAAGGAAAGAAAGAGGATTAAAAATGAGTTTATGGCATAAAGGTGACAACTTCCTTCTTCACAACTGCAATTCCACACCAAGGCAACCCCCGAGAGCCTCTGGCTACCTCAGACAGGAAGACAGTTGTGACCAAAGTCAGCCAGCATCCCACCCTGAGCAACCCAACTGATCTCTCCTGATTCTGGAAGCTAAGCCGGGTCTGGGCTAGCACTCCTCAGATGGGAACTCCAGGCTGGGTAAAGGTCCCTGCCTGAAAGGAAGCCTGCAGAACAGAGCTGACAACAGCTGACTCTTTAGTAGATACTGAACTTGTATTTAGCAGCCAGTCTCAAAGGCACAGCCTGCCAGCTTCTGGGGTACAATGCAAAGACATGGGGCCCCTTAAAGCAAACAATATGTGCCAGCTCATTCACTGGACCTCAGGGTGGTCCACAGCCTCAAAGGGAATGTGCAATTCCCAGCAGTATGTCAGGCTCTTCTAAAGCATTCCTGAAGGTCTGAATGGCCACAGAAGCACCACATGACACTTACCCATAGATACAGGAAACATCAATGACAACATCGATCATGTCGCAACAGAGCTCGTAGGACTGCATGTCAACAGGGGAACTATCAGTGGCAATGTAGATCTTGCTCACCACGTCAAAGAGAAAGGCTTTCTCGATCCCTGAATTCTTTGAAGAATGAAAACACAGATTTAGAACTGCTAAGTGTCAACTGGCTTAAAACACTCAGGATCAACAGGCAAGTGGAAGAGGGCTGAATGAAACTCTCTGAAAGATGAACACACAAGGTTGCTTGGTCCTGCCCCCCACCCCTCCACACACCCCACAAGATGCTGCTGCTCACCCCTGTTCCCGTTATTTCTTTAATAAATATTCTTCATTTTGAGAATCCTAAAACCTATTTTCAGCCTCCACTTAGTCCTTGTAACCTCATCCTCCTAAGGTGGGTACTTCTGCTGCTGGATTCTTTCTGCATCCAACACACTGAACAGGGAAGGAAGCCCAGGGTCTCAGCCCACTCACTACCTTCCAACTATACTGCTCTCAAAATTATGCACCACCTAAGGACCAAAGAGCACAGAGGAAGTCCAAATTTATGGATGAATTAAAATTATTTAAACACCACTATTATGTTTTGATGACAGATAAACCCCAGGTGCATAGACCTATGGTTCCTGTAATATACACATAAAACTTCAAGTGTGTCAATTCATGGTCTTTGAACTATGACTTTCAAAGGCTCTCATTAGATTATTATGAACACCTAGTTAACTAAAAGGTCTTATACATACATATATCACATTTTAAGGTGTTACATACTCAGTCTGCACTTTTGTTGTTTTCCTAATATTAGAACTCAAATAGAACACTCAATTTCCACCCATGGTTATGATTTCAGCTTAAATGAAGCAACCTAACTAGTTTAAACACCACCCCAAGGGCCCAAGTACAGCATAAGCATAAGATGTGACTTCTACACCTGCAGCCTCTAATCCAGGGGTAAGCAACCTTTCCCCTTTAAGGGCCGAGGGACTTCAGCTCCCAGAAGCCTCAGCTATGTAGCTCCTGGGATTCTGGGAGCTGAAGTCCCTCGGCCCTTAAAGGGGAAAAGTTGCCTACCCCTGCTCTAATCCTTGTCTGTGGGAAGAGCTCTTGGGCTGCCTGTGCCCAGCAGGGGCTTCCAAGGGGCAACAGTTTGTTTTTCTGTGCTACACTTTGTAGGCTTTTTAAAACCAGGTGCTTCTACTTTAGTCTACTTCTAGTTGAAAGATGTGAAACAGAAAAGCAAGGCATCTTAGGAAAATGCTGGCTGACAATTTGGGCAGGCTGCTGCACAGAGACTAATAGCTGCTGCTGCTGCTGCTATGATTGGGGGGGGGGGGGGGCGGGATGCCATGGCTGTGCTTCTGGAAAAATTGTCCAGAGGACACTCCTTATTTGGGAAAGGATTCCTCAAAATGATGAGGCTGATACACTAATTTTTTGAAACAGCTTTGGGAGTTTCAAAAGTAAGAGCAACCTCACTCCAATATATACCCTTTAACCACTGCTCCTTATTAAGATGTCTAAAACTGTACCTAACAATGTCACCTCTACAGTCTTCAACTTTAAGGTTTCTAATTTCCCATTAAACTGACACAGAAGCAAGAGAAACCCCAATCAAATAACAAAAAGCTACTTACTGATATGAAGATATTTAGTAGGTTTTCTAAAGTTGGCAATTGTGGAATGAGCTTCTGCACCACCTTACTGAAGGCTTCAAATATCGAATGATCATAGATGCTGGTCAAATAAAAACTATAAAGTAGAAACCTACAGTTAATCACTTCAACAGAACCACCTTTCACTTGCTGCTTTGGCCAGAATGGAAAGCAACTGCATTGGAATTGCCCCAATGATGAACAACCCCAGATTCAACAGGCTTGGAATATATTTCACAGTAACTTATTCTACAAATCTTAGTTCGTGCTTTGAGCTCCCTCAGTATTCTAGAGCAGCCAAGAACACTGCTGTAGCCACAACCGTACAAACCAAGCATTTTTCTGAAAGTGCTCTTAGGTGAGCTGGGCATAATTCAGATCAGCTTCAGCCATCCTTCCAAGATGTCTGCAAAATCACCAACTGTTTTAGGCATGGTCTCACTCACAGTGCAATCCTCACGGCCAGGACTTCCTGCTCCTCACTTCCCTTTCCCCTCTTACGTGTGTTCTCCACTTTTGTCAACCTTCTGAGAATAAGTCTTGGCCAAATCTAAATACTCTTCCAGGAGCAAAAAGTCTTGTGTCATGAACATAACAGGCTTGGGAAAATAAAGAAAACTAGGCAACTAATAATGAGTGCTTGAGGTTTGCTGTCCTTCCCAGGGTTTTGTTTGTTTGGTCTTTCAGACTATAAGCTCAAGTACCAAGACTGTATATTATGGATTTTATGTAAGTCAGAGGCAATTTGACAGAAAACGAAAAATAAAAAGGTTTTAGATCAGTATAAACTGTGACTTTTGTTAATGGCTTATGCCCAGGGTGGGTCCTAGTCACTGCAACTGACAGGACTGGTGCACAGCTCTTCCTCTTCATAAACCTGCTACACATATGAACCATAGGTCACCCACCCCTAGGGGCTGTTGGGACAAGTTGTGACAGAAGCTGCTAGCTCAACGCACTGCAAAGGGGGAAGGAGCTCCTGAACCTGCCTACTGTACCCACTTGACTTTGGTGATTAGGAGGGCATGGGAATGTAGCCCATCAGATGTCCCTGCCTGACATGACATGGGAAGAAGTGGATGGAGGATGTCCTCTGGGAGGATTATCTCTTTTTCCCCTAATGAGCAATGATTCTCCCCATCCCCACTGACTGACACAATTCCTTGCTCTCCAGAAGCTCTGATGGACATATTTCTGGACCAACGTCACAGTGGCACACAACTTTTCAAGGCTGTAAGGAAGGAAAATTTCCCTTCCAAAATCCTGAGTTGGATTGACACGTAGACTTCAGTTACATTTGTTTTCTTAATTTTACGTTTATCAATCATTTAAAACTAAAGTAGGAGCAACTGTCATAGTGTCACCACCATCTCAAGAGATATTTTGCTCCAGCTTGTGTGCAAAACATCAAAGCAATAACGAGCTCCAGAATAAGCAGCTATCTTACTCACACTTGAAATACCTTTGTTCAGGCGCTCTTCCACTTGGGCACAGACTCTGCCACGAAACAGCGTTCTGGCAAGAGGTTGCGACACATGACTCACCTGAGATGAAGTCTTTCTAGGCCAGCATCACCAAGATCATCATTGGCTCGCTGATGAATATCTCTCTGCGTTTCAATTTTGTGGTCATCTGACAAACCATCCACTTTATGAATAAAAACCTCAAAGTTCATTTCTGGATTAATTTTGTAAGCTTTTGAGACTGTGATGTGGAGCCGGGTTAAAGCTTCCATATAGTCATCCTGTGAATGAGAATCAAAAGGGATCCCTCAGTTGGAAAAAAATTCACTGGACACGCAATGCTAATACGGAATTAACAAGCAGAAAGCACCATTACACTTGTGCAATAAAGGACCGAAACAGAACAAGGGTGCCCCTAAAAATCTGGCAAGCCAGGCCCAGGCCTGCTATGGGCAAGTTCTAAGTGCCCCCTCTGATCCGGGGCCTGGCGTCACCAGAGGGTCAGAACTAAAAGCAGGGCTTTCCTCAGTTAAAAAAGCCGGGGCTGTGGGAGATGCATTCTCCCTAAAAACCAACCCAGTAGCCATTGGAACGGGCATCAAAGAGCAGCATTTTCACCACATTTGCAGGAGAATCACAAACTGCCACTTATTCACACGTAAAGAAGCTCCTACTCAAAAGACATGCAGGAATGTGCAACTGTTTGTGGTATTTGTTTGCTGCAGTGTTGACATGGCAGGAGACGGGAGGGACCACAGCGGGCCCCGTGTGGCCCCAGCGACCCTCCGCTCCCGCAGCCGCCTCCAAGGACGGTCTCCCGGCCGGTGAAGGCCGCTGCCGGCTACTACAAGGCCCCCCCGCCCCGCCCCGCCCCGCTCGGCCCCAGCCTCCCCTGCCCCTTGACCTGGGCGTCGATGACGTAGATGAGGGCCCCGGTGCCCCGGAAGATCATCTCGTAGTCGAAGGTGGGGTCGAAGAAGTCCATCTGCCCCGGGAAGTCCCAGATCTGGAAGTTGACGAAGGAGCTGTTGGAGATGTCGTCCTTGTAGATCTTGTTGGTGCTCTCCAGGAACAGGGTCTCGTTTGGAGACATCTTGTGGAAGACCACCTAGGACGAGGAAGAGGAAGAGGAAGAGGAAGGAAGAGGGGCGTCAGGCGGACCTCCCCTCCCAGGGCCCCCAGTGAGAGGCCCCCCAGTCCTGCCCTGCCCTCCTCCCCCTCCCGAAGGAGGGAGGCAGGCGGGCGGGCGGGCGGGCAGGCGGGCGCACCTTCTGGATGGAGGACTTTCCGCTGCGCCGGAGCCCCATCAGGAGAATCCGAGGCTGCTTCGAGGAATCCCCAGAGCCGCCGCCGCCGCCGCCAGAGCCAGGGCCCAGTCCGAGGCCGCCGCCTCCTCCTCCTCCTCCTCCGCCGCCGCCGCCGCAGGGAGCCCCCAGGACGCCGACGCCGACGCCACCGCCCAGCTCGATCGCCCCGCCGGGCGCTTCCTCCTCCTCCTCCTCGCCGTCCTCTTCCTCGTCCTCCTCGCGGCCCTGGTCGTCGCCTCCGCCGGGCCCCCCTCGGGCCTCCTCCTCTTCGTCCGCTCCGTAGCCGAAGTCTTTCGGGAAAGACTCCGCCGCCGGAGGGAGGCCGGCGCCTGGCAAGGCCGAGCCCGACCCGGCCTCCTCAGCCGCCGCCGCCGCCGCCGCTCCCGCCGGCCCGAACTGGAGGGCGGCCATGGCCAGCGAAGGAGGGAGGGAGGGAGGAGCCACGGCAGGCCCCGCCTTTCAGGTCAGGTCGCGAGCGGCGATTGGGCCAGCCAGGCAACAACAGGCCCCCTGTTGGCGGACGGGAGGGCGGCGCGGCACGTGACCGGAAAGGAGGGCCTTCGGGAACCTCTCCGCTCGCTCCCCGGCCCTTCCTGGCCGGTATCCGCCGCCGAGGACTTCCGGGTCATTTCCATCCAACTGGACATGGCGAAGGGAGAAGCTTCCGTCTTCCGGTGACGGACCGGAAGCAGTGGCCAGGAGAGGAGGGGCGGGGGCGGGGCGGGACAGGGGGCCGGTCCGCGGGAGCTGGTTCCATCTCCCTCCGCGCCTTGCGGGCGTTTCCTTTCGGCGGCCGCCGCCTGCCTCCCGGCGCGAGACCCGTCCTGCCGCCCTCCATCCGCCGGAGAATCCCCCCCCCCGACGCGACCCGTTTCCGGGCTCAGCGAAGACCCCCCGCCTCCCTCCGCGGCGGAGCAATTCCCCTGGAGGAAGCGGAGGGCGCCCCCTTCCTCCCGGTCCCTCCGTCTGGCTGCCCCTCTGCCTCCGCCGCTGTTCTCGGGGCTTTCGCGGAGGGCTTTTTGCCCGCAGAAAGTGCGGCTCCGGCTCCCCGCTTAGGGCCTTTGCAGACTGCTAGAAATCGTGCAAATTTAACTGCCCTGGCTCAGTGCTAGGGAATCATGGGAATTGTATTTTTTTGAGACATTGAGCCCTCTCTGTCAGAGAGCTCTGGTGCCACAATAAACTACAGTTCCCATGATTCCCTAGCACCGAGTCCGGGCAGTTAAAGTGGACTCAATTTGCACTATTTCTGGCAGTCTGCAAAGGCCTAGACTCAGGGCCTCGTTTTCCCTCTGGGGCCGATCCCACCCAGAGTCTCCCGGAGGCCACCTTTACAGACCCTGGGATCAAAGGAAAGTGTGCTTTGAGGCTGCCAAAGGAAAGGCCTGGCTGGCTGGCGGAAAATACTGAAGAAGCTGAGGCCACTTCGAAGTGGTTCCTGGGGAGACTCGTTTTGTGTCGTGCGTCTTTGGAAATCTCAGGGATCCCCAGCGGAGGAAATGCCGAGAAATAAGTGTTGGCAGGGCAGACATCCAGAGGAGCAGGGCCCACCAGACACCAGAGGGGAAGTTTCTGGTCATCTTGTCACATCCACCTTCTGCCAATCCCTCTGCCCCAGGCCACCATTTTGTCCCCTCACCTTTCGACCGTCTGCACACATTGGCCAACAACCGTTCTGCAGGGTCTGCCAACAACACACCTGGGTTGGAGGAGGGAGGGCTAGGGTTGCGCTGTGCTTGCAAAGGGTCTTTTGTCCAAAGGCCTACTATTAGAAGAACTAGTAACACTGGTCACGGCTACTTCAAGATGTTTATTCCAGGTAACAAGAAAAGGCCTCTACTCTCCCCGCTTCTCTTCCTGAGGCGGTTCATACTGAGCAAGCTGTGAAGAGAAAAGCCCCAGACCAGTGAGGAGTTGCCCGGCGTGCGACGAGGCAGGCAGCGCTCAGCAGCCACAGCGGCTCCGTCCCTCTCCCACCGCAAGGCCTTGGGCTGCTGCTTTCGAACACAGGCCCAGCTGGCTCCTACCTTGGCCTTGAGCTTCCTGTTCTCCTCCAGCACGGCCTCGTACTTCTCCTTCAGCTCGGCCACCTCCAGGCGAAGGGCCTCCACTTCGGGGTTCTCCGGCGCAGCCGCTCCCAAGTGGTGCTTCAGGAAGCTTTGGGCCCACGGTCAAGGAGGCCTTTTCTCAACAGGAAGTTTCGGGGGGCTCCCCCTCCCCCCCAAGAAGGCCCCGGGAGGAGGAGGAGGAGGGGGGGGGAAGCTGGGAAGGATACTCCAGGGCGCAGTTGGGCTTCTCCGGCTCCTCGTACAGCGCCACAAGCACTGCGGGCAGGAGAGAGAGAGAGAGAGTCAGCCGAGAAGGGGGGGGGCAGAGGAGAGCCCCCGGACCCCCGCCCCCCCTCCCTCCCTCCCTCCAAGGGCCTCCTTCCTACCTTTGGTGAGGGTGTCCATCACGCCCGACTTCTCCAGGTAGCGCCGGAACTGCTCCCGCTTCGAGTCGGCGGCCTGCGAGGGGAAGGGAGACGGCCGGTTGGCGGAAGGAGGGCCGGGACCTCCTCCTGCGCCCCACAGGCCCCCTCTCCCTCCCTCCCTCCCGTCCGCTTACCTTGTAGCTCGCCATCTGGACCGCCGCGTTCGCCTGCTCCGGAAGCGGGACTGCGCCTGCGCGGAGGGGCTTTTGAGGGCGTCGTCGCGTCCCCCTGTCGCCATGGAGACGCGGCCAAGGAGCCCGCCCACTCCGCCGCCGGGGAAGGCCGAGCCCCTCCGTGTCTCATTGGCTCCTGCGAACGTCGCGTCCGCGGGGGTCACGTGTCCCTCCTGCGTCCGCAGGAAAGGGCGGGGCCTAGCAGCCTCTCCTCTTTCCCCGGCGGAGCGCAGTTCCCATCATCCCCGCTATGCTTTGCCTGCCTGCCAGCCATTGAGGGGCAGCGAAAGAAGCCCACGGGGCCCGGTCCCTTGAGCCGCACCCGCCGCTTCGCCCTCACCCTCCGCCTCGAAGAAGCCCCTTCGCTTCGCTTCGCTTCGCTTCGCTTCGCTCCTGGAAGGAGGCCCAGTCAGTCTCCCCCGCGGCCGCACTCCTGGAAGCCGAGGGAGGGCAAGCGGCCCTTGGCTGGAGCTCCAGGGGCCCCGGAGGGAGAACGGTCGCCACCAACGGAGGCCAGCGGAGCCGAGGGCGAGGGGGCCCAGCGTGGCTCCAGGACGAGGGCCTCAGAGTCGGTCTGCCTCTCTCTCTCTCTCTCTCAGGTATGAGGTTTTTTGGGGGGGGCATTGGGGCTCGTGGGGCAGAGACCCAGGACAACGCGTCTGAATGGCGGCGTGGTTCACTCTGTCGCTGTTGTTTTCCTCCTCCTCCTCTTCCTCCTCCTCCTCCTCGTTTGTTTCCGTAGGGAAGCGGGGGGGAGGGGGTCCCTGTGTTTGTGGGGAATGAGGGGGAACACCGTTGGGGGGGAGGGCAGGCTGATCCCCCAATCCTGCCCCTTGACCCCAAGGCCTCTCCCCCTTGAGGGAACACAAACGAGTCTCAGGAAGAGCGGCAAAGGAAAAGCACCGTTCTTTAATACGAAAGTAGACGAGGCACGTACGTTCTCCCCGCGATACAGCGCAGAATTGACGGACAACACGGTCCAGAAACAGGCGCAGTGCGGCATGCGGTCTCTCAATACGCTTTTTCATGTTTTCCTTTAGGGCTCTTTGTGTGCATCGTAAGAGAACAAGTCTATTGGTTTGCTGGTGAGAAAAACACATTGAAGAGAACAGCAAACGCCACGAAGAGCAAATAGCCAATTATGCAGACCCAGAATCTCGGGTCCTTAACAAAGTTCTCATCAAAGGAGCTGAATATTACATAACCTACTGACATCCCAGCAAGTCCACCAGCTATGTGAGCCACAAAGGAAACCTTCAGAGAGAAAACAAACACACAGAGACACTTAATGGCGTTCTGACATTTGGGAACAGAGGCTCTCGGGGCCAAAGGCGGCCACAGAAGGAAGCGTTCGAGGGGGAGCCGGCAGGAGCCCAATTTCATTGTGGCCCACAGAGCGGAAGGAAAGCGGCGGCGGCAGCGGCGGCGGGACAGAAATTACCAAAAGAGGTAAGTTACGCAGGAGGAAGGAGGGCCAGCGGGGGCCCTGAGCAGAGAGGAACCATGGCAGCCAATGCTTCAAGGGGGGATGGAGTAGTCAGGCGGGAGAGAAGCCACAGCAGAAAACACACGCGCACACACAGAGAGGGCCCCCAGCGGCACATTCAGCGGGGTTTGGGCCACCCACCTTCGTTCCCCCCACCTCTTTTCCTGCCCCCCAGAAACCAGTGCTAAACACTGTTGTTAGGAGATCCCTGAAGAGACACCAGAGGTATCATGCCTTCCTTTGCTGCCAGCGGCAAAGTCTAAGCTCAGCTTTTTGTCAGGGAGAAAAAGGCATGTGCCCCGCAAAAGAGCCACTTCACACAATTTAGGGCCTCTCTCTGCCCTTTGATTTTGCACTTGCGGTGCCAAGAGGACACAGCAATCCCATTCGCATACAAGGCCACGCATGGTAGTACCTGAACACAGGCCTTCTGTGATTGGGGATTCACAGAGAACTCACCTGGCTCTCTGGGACAGATTGGGCAAATTCTCCTTCCAGGCAGGGCCCCTTGCAAGCTGGAGCTGTGGGGCCTACTCTACCTTCCTCCATCCCTGCCTGTGGAGCCCCTCGCAGCCTCACTGCGGAAGGGGAAGGGGGCCACCAGCAGAGCCTCTGCTTCATGCTAATCTTGCCAGAGAAGGGAAAGGAGAGAGACAGCAGCTTTAAACACAGCACAAGAAAGAGAAGCAGCATCCAGATGTCTGAGCAAGGAGGAGTAACTGCTAGAAGTCTGGATAGAAGGGGAAAAGGGCATCCCATTTTATTTAGCAGAATGATGCATAAATCTGTCATTCAGTCCAAAGAGACATGCTTTTACCTTCAGCCTATCCACATCTGAGAGAAATCTTCTGTACAAAGCAAATCCTACATCTGTTCCAACTAGGAAATCAAGACAATGAGTTACAAGTGCAAAGCCTCCAAATATTTCTGAGTCCCCCTTCCTCCTGCCAACAGGTGCAGAGATCCCTCACTATGCCATCTAGAACATCCCAGATGTCTTGATTTTGGAAGCTAAGTAGGGTTGGTCTGGGGAAGCTCTTGGAGGGAAGAGGACCACTGGAAAGAAACACTCCTGGGATGTCATGGCTGCCCCTCAGAGATGGCCATCAGAGGTGGCCTAGGAAGTCATTGGCAAGAAAGGCTGGGCATCCTATCACCAGCATGCAGGGTCTCAATCAGATTCCATGTTTTGAGTAGATGAAAGATCTAGGCTAGCCCTAACCCAAAAGAGAACACCCTCCCCTAAACTACAGTAACCAGAAATCATCAGGACCTGGAAGACTCTACCTCCAAACTGGGCTGTAACCAGTTGATGCCTTTGTTAAGGAAACAAGATATTTCTGGTAGAGAATATGGGGGCAAGGGGCTTTGCTCTTTCCTACCCATCTCAGCCATCATGTGGCTGAGAATATGTACTGTGCTAGCAATCCACCAGTCTGGAGTGAGCAAAGAGCACAAACTCTTCCTGCCCCAGTATCCACAGCAACAACTTATCTATCCAGAATCCCCACCCCACAAAAGCATTTTAAAAAATGGCACCCATTGTGTGTGTGTGCGTGTATGCACATGCACACACAGCATGCACAGCTTCCCTCAAGATGATATCTCAGAGCATAACCGGACCCTTCTTCCACAGTGGGACAGAATTTGGCCCATTCTCAGGACTGTCCAGTGCCAGGCTTCACAAGAGACTCAATGGCAAACCTCTTCTGAGCCAGAAGCCAAGAGGCTTCTTCTCATTGCCACTTTGGCAAGTGAAATAAAAAGAAAATAGCAGTGTTGCTTCATTAGCTGAAGTGAGATGGAAGAGGGGGCAAGCAAAAAATTTCCCAGCTTAACACAGAGGCTTCTCTAAGGGTCAGGAAGGGGTAACTGAGAAAGTTACCTATTAGGAAGATGAAGAGCAACCTGGCAACTCCAAATAGCGGGATCATTTCTTTGAAGTTCTGTTAAAAAAAAGAGAAAAGTGGACAAACTCTGAAATAATTCCATAGTAAGCAATGGAATGAACACATGCGAGCCACGAACCTACATGTGCCTGGCTGAGTGCAATGCGCTGCTGGTCCCTCTGCCTCCTGACTCCCATCCTGTGCACATCCAAAGACCATTAGTGGTCAGAGAGGGCAAAGTGGTGTTCACACAGCAGCTGGACAGATTCCTTCAGCTGAATCTCCCAGTATCCACATGGTCAGAAGGAGGACGGGCCCACCTGCATGAAAACCCTTCCATACCATCTGAATTGAGGACAACAACCATAACATCTTGATCAAATGTAGGCTTATGACTAATATTGTCAATTTTTTCTTTCTTTCTCCTGTATAATTTTCCACACCTTTACCTGATAAAGAAACCAGTGGAGCTTCAAAAGCTTGCAACATGTATAATGTGCATTTTGGTTGTCCTATTATAGGTATCACTATTCTGTGGATTTTGGATTATACTGTACGTAATAAACTTGTCTTGGAGATTTGCCACTTCTGATGTTACTTGAAGTGTACGTGTCTCTCGGAGCAAAAGACAATTTCCCCCATTTTGGAAGTGACTGGCTCATGACATGCTAGTCTGACGTGGAGTTCATAAAGAGCAACACTTGGGTATGTGGAATAAAATGTCTGTGAGACCCTATACATTCCTACACTGAAGTTAAGCCCACCTGCTGCCAATGGAATCTGCCAGAGGAAATGAGGATAAGAGTCCAACCCAAAGGAATTTTGCCCTCACAAAGCATTACAATCTGTTTCCAAAGCAGGTTCGCTGCTTTCTGCCATAATCTGTGATGTTTCTCTGAACACTGGATTCCTGTCCAGTTCTGAGGTCCACAATTCAAGAAGAATATTGACAAGTTGGAGTGTGTCCAGAGAAGGGTGACCAAGATAGTGAAAGGTGTGGACATCACCAAGCCCTGGAGGGCTTAGGGAGCTGGGCATGTTTAGCCTCGAAAGAGAAGGTTAAGGGGTGGCATGATAGCCATTTTTAAATATCTGAAGGGATATCATGTTGAAGATGGAGCCAGCTAGAGAGAACCACATGGAGCAATGGATTCAAACTATAGGAAAAGAGAGTCCACCTAAACATTAGGAAGAACTTTGTGGAAGTAAGACCTGTTCAACAGTGGAATAGGTCGCCTGGGAGAATGGTGGAGTCTCCTCCTTTGGAAGTATTTAAACAGAGGCTGGCTGGCCATCTGTCAGAAGCAGTGCTTTCATTGTGAATTCCCGTATGGCAGAATGGGGTTGGACTGGATGGCCCTGGATGGTCCCTTCCAACCCTATGACTTTAAGACTGTGTGTGCTCATATAACATGTCAATCTATAGCGAACCCATGAATTTCATAGGGTTTTCAACTCACTTGCAAATAACTTGAGGAAGACTCAATCCAAAGCTCTCTAAAGAAGAAGGGGGTTTTCAAGTCCCTTCCTTACCACCAGAACATTCATGAAGTATCCTCCAATCAGAGCATAGACGCCTCCGGAAGCTCCAACCAGGCCCAGGAGTGGATCACAGACTGAACTTGCCAAGGACCCTGGAGAAGGAGGAGAAAAGTGGGGAAAGTGAGGCATTTCCTTGAGGAACAGAAATCCTAATCCTGATCCCTTACCTGCCCCCCGCCCCCCAGCACTCCAAAATGGCAGTCCGAACACTGCAGCTCTAGCAATTTTTAGAGAAAATCTGCAGACTCCCAAGGGCAAAACACTTTAGTGTGCAGGAACTCAGTGCATGCTTGCTCTCTCTCTCTCTCATGCACACAGAGAACCAAACTCTCCCCTTGCTAACTCACTCACCTCCAAGCACCCCTGCGAGGTACACCAGTCCGACACGATGCCCTTTGTGAACCAGTTCTAGGGGAATCCCCAAGACTAGCTGCAGCACCAGGTTTCCCAAGATATGCTCAATGCTGTAAAGGGAAAGTGTACAGAGATGGCTGGCAATCATTTTGGTCTTTCACAGACCTAAATATGTTCAGCATGCAATTCCCAAAGCTCATTTTCTGCTTCCGTGCTTCACCTCATCCACGAAAGACAGCTAAATAAAAGCAGACCTCCAATGCCGCCTCACAAGCAACTTCACTGGCACACCGAAAAAACATTTTAGGGGGTGTGTGTCGCCTATACTACTACCCCTTGCTCCAGGGCACTTTTTATTCAGAGTTGAACACTCTTTCTGAGGCTCTGGGGTCCCTGACAATCCCACGCCGGGCTGCCTGGGCACACTCAGCGCCACTGGCGTGGGCAGGAGCAGACAAAGAGTGTGTGTGCAAGAGCGAGAGAGACAGACAGACAGACAGACAAGACTGAGAAACACTCCCTAGGCCTCCCAAAATAAGAGATTCTTCTGAGGGAGGTCAGCAGGAAAAGACAAAGTGTCTTATGCAAGAGAGTGCTGGAGCCATCCGTGGAGAAGGCAGGTGGCACTGGTAGGACCATTCCTTTATATATTTCACATGGACAATCCTTTCATTTATCAATCGGGGACTGCAGCCAAACTAAGGCAACAGCCCTCTGTGAGTTGCACTGGCTCTTGCAGGAACGGCTCCTTCTTGCTGCTAGATTTAAAATGGGGAAATCTGCTTGTTAAGAAAAACTGTGGGTTCAGGTTCAGTTTGTGCTCAGGAAAAGTCCAAACCTTTCCATTTAAACTACTGATTGGAAAACAGACAGATTGCAGCTTACACTAAAGGTTCCATTTTTAAAGGCAGTTTTAAAATTCTTGCAAGCGCCTGGGCTGTTTCTGTGAGCCTGAGGAGTACCCTCTCAGCCAAAAGCAAAAATGAAATGCAAAACATGGAAATGCTGATTCTGTCACCCACCCACCCACATCCCATTCTGCTTCTCCACCAGAAATCCCCCTCAAATGGGTTCCTCAAAAGTGGGGAAAAATTGTTCCAGAAATGCAGAAAATCCCTGTGTGTGTGCATGTGTGTTTGTCTATGTTTGTGTGGGTCTTGCTCACCCTGCATGGACCAACATGTAGGACCAGAAGCGCCAGGCCTCCTTTCGCTTGTCTGGCCGGTAGGTGAGGGGGCTCTCCCAGATGCCGGTGTCCAGGGTGACCCATTGGCGCTGGGGCTTCCAGACAGCGTAATAAATGAAGACAGATAGCTGGAAAGGAAGAGCAGAGGAGGAGAGCCTCAGTTGGAGGGGGTCTGGGGAGGGGGGGGGGGGACAAGTCCACCCTCATCCCCCTCTGGCAGCCTCACGATGAGCAGAACTGGGGGATTTGGAGGGTCTTTGGGCACAAGACCTGGCAGGGGGCACCCCACTCCTAATCTTGGGTGTGTGGGTGGCCTTCCCTGCACTTGAGGGGGAGAGGCTGTCATTTCTCCAAACCTTTGGCATTTTCAGGGGACCCGAGCGCTCGGTTACTTGGGAGGGAGGGAGAGAGGGAGGGCTGAGCCCAGAGCCCTGCTGGGATGGGATGGGAGAGGCCTGCCAGGGTGGGCCCTGGGTGAGCAGCCACCAGTTGACCAGGCCTGAGGAGGTCACACTCTCTCACCTCTTGCTAAGGTGGAAGGAGGAGTGTGCCCTGGGAGCCCTGAGGCGCTTCACCCTCTCTCTGCGGAAGAAGCGCCGGTACCAGCGCCCCCTTCCCCAGCAGAAAGGCCCCCACTGACCTCAGCGGCACTGGCAGCCACGATGAAGACTGGGGGTGGGAAGCAGCTGGCCCGGGAGAGGTAGGAGGCCCGTGCGGAGGCCCCTGGTAGCACCCATCGTGACAGCGCCTCGTAAAGGGCCCCCTGCCGCCGCCGCCACCTTCCTCCTCCTCCTCCTCCTCCTCCGCTGCCTTCGTCCTCCACGTCCTCTGGGCTCCTGCGGTCCATCTCCATCATCACTGCTGTAGGAACAGGAAAACACCGACTGAGATGAGGATAAGGCCTACCGCCCTGCGACCATGCCTCCTGTCCGGTCCCCGAGCCCCAGGCCCCCTCGCTGCCTCTGGGAAGGAGACCCTCCTCCTTCTCCTGGCCCATCGAGGCCCAGCCGGCGGCAGTGGGAGAGGAGGGAGGCCCAGGAAGAGCCTCCCTTCCTGCTGCCCCTGTGGCCACGCTCTCTCAGCCTCGGAGGGCGGCAGGACAGAGGGCCAGCTCCCCCGGAAAAAGCCCCGCCAAGAAGAGTGGGTCCCTGCTCCTGGGACTGGGCCCAGGCAGAGGCAGAGGCAGCCAAACGGGGCCCCCTCATCGGCGGCGCTGCGTGCTGCTTTGCCCACTTGGAGCTGCTTTCTCCGAGGCTGAGAGAGTGTGACCCTGGGCTCCCGGAGACCTAGGCCACCCCTACTCAGACCGGCGCTGAGAACCCGAGTTCTCCCTGCAGGATGCATTCAGGGGAGACTGGTCACTCCTGACTCCTCTGAGGCTGAGAGAATGTGACCCCGGATTTGCAGAGAGCCCGACGCCAGGACCCTCACCGAACCACGCCAGGCGGGGCTGGCAGGCACTGAGAAATGGCGCTCCTTTGGCAGAACGCGTCCTCCGGGGGTGTGCCACTCCTACCTTCCTTCCTTCCTTCCTTCCTCTGGGGCTGAGAGAGGGAGAGGGATGCCGCCGGTCTTCGAGGGAGTCACAGCTTCAGAGCCGGCCAATGGCGCTCAGTCACTTTGCCGCACAGCCTTCGCCTTCTCCGAGAGTCAGGCAGGCCCTCTGAGAACGTTCCTCCTAGAACGACCCCATAGCGACAGTCTGGCCTTCTCGGCTCGGAGGGCCGGACCTCTAAGAGGGATTCCTAGAAGGTAACCAGGGCGACGCTCTAGCTTATCTCACTCTGTAGCAGGCCCTCGGAAACGTTATCTCCTAGACCGCCTCCATAGTGACGCTCTGGCCTTCTGCGCTCGGAGGGCCGGCCCTCTAAGATGGGATTCCTAGATCGTGACGTGCGGACGCTCTAGGCTTTGACACTCTATAGCAGGCCCTCTGAGATGTTTCACTCCTAGAGTGTCTCCATAAAGACGCTCTGGGCCATTGCACTTGGAGGGCCGGCCCTTTGAGGAGGAGCTGCAGCGGTGGGATTTAAACGGCCAAGGGCAGTGCCTTGTAGTTCCCGAGCGCCCTCCTCTGGCTCAAAGATATATGACACACTGAGAGAGAACAAAAGGCGCCGATTTCCAATGCTTTCCTTTTGCAGAGGGCCAGGAGCCGGAAGGAAGGCGCCGCTGCCTGTTTCCGGATTCTCAGGCCTCGGAGTTCCCACACTTGGCCGTTTGACGGATTTTGGACTTCAGCTCCCAGAAGCCCAGACTATAGGCCAACATGGCTGAGGCTTCTGGGAGCTGAAGTCCAAAATCTATTAAGGGGCATCCTTATTTTTGACTTATTTAATTTGTATTTTATTGTGTTTTTCATTTTAAAATAGTTTTTATTTAATTTTAAATATTTTATTTTGCATTTCATTTTTGTTACTTTCAATCGTTACTATTTTTTGCCTAATTTTGCTTTTTTATTTGTATCATGTTTCATTGCGTTTTAATACTTATTTTATTTTTTATTTGCTTTTATTTTACGTTTTATTTCATGGTGTTTTTATTTGTTTAAAAGTTATCATTTTTTGTCATTTTATTTTATAATTATAATTTAAAGACTGGCCCTTTGAGAGAGATTACTATTTAACAAGGGGAAAAAAGAAATAAACATTAAAATAAACAGAATAAACAACTAACTAAAACAAAAATATCAAACATTAACAATAAAATGTAATGAACAAATAAAATATAAGAAAAGAAAAGAAAATTAATTCAATTGCAAAACCAAAGGAAATAATGAAAAATATTTTCAAAAGAAAAAAAATATATAAATTCAAATAAGAAATAAAATAAAACAATTAATTTTGAACAATAGGATGAAAGGAGAGAAAAGATAAAATAATAACGAACTATAATAACTAATGAAAGTAAAAAAAAAAAAAAGAAGTAACATGCAAGACGAGGAAGAGCAGCCTAGAAAGGTGCGCGCGCACCCCTCCCTCCCTCTCTCTGCCCAGCCCTTTCGCTCCTCCCCCTTCGCCCCGCCCCTCCTCTGCCTGGCAGGTGGGCGGGGCTATCTCTCTCTCTCTGAGGCGGAGTGAGGGGCGGGGCGAGTGCGAGGAGGGAAGAAAAGGCGGGAAAAGGCAAGCAAGCGGCGACGGCGGTCAACAGAGAGGAAATGGCGGCGCCTCAGAGAGAAAGAGAGAAAGAGCGAGCGCAGGCGGTGTGTCTGTTTGTTTGTGTGGAGGGTTTCAGGGGCTCCTTCTTGAGGAAGGAAGGAAGAAGGGAAAAGGGAGGGTTCCGGGCTCCTTCTCCTGAGGTAGCCTTTGACTTGAGGGATTTTGGGGCTCTGGGGCGGCGAAGGCGGGTGAGGTGCCTCTTCCTTTCTTTCTGAGGCGAAGGAGGGCGGCCATTTTGGGGCCTGAGGGAGAGGGAGGGAGAGGGTTGGGGGGGAATTGGGGGTCCTCCAGAGCTGTCCTGGAGGCGGGGGGGTGTCTTTTATTTCCTTTGTTTGTTGGCCTATTTTTTCTCTTTTCTCCAAAGGAATGGAGGTGGCAAGAAGCAGGAAGAGAGGAGCCTGGAGTTCTCAGAAGGTGGAAGAAGAAGCAGCCTGGAAGGAAGGAAGGAAGGAAGGAAGAGGAGAGGTGCTGGGATGGTATAGGAAAGGGTGAAAGTACAAAAAAATCCCCCTAACATGGCCAGCCAGTTTTCCGGAGGTCCTGGTCAACCTAATGGGGGGGCTGCCTTACATAGGGACCCTCTTGTCTACTTTAACAAGGGATGGGCCCCTTGCCATCTGTTGTATCGTAAGAGCAAGGATGCCCGCTTTGTGCACCTGCATCGTCATGAAAGAGATAAAAGTTGTCTATCAGTTCCCTTTTCCTGGGGGTTCCGATCTACCACCAAAAGGAGCTGCCGTACCCAGGGAGCTTCCAGTCTACCTCTGTGACGGGCCGTTTTGCTTGCTGCCTTTTTGTAGGAGCAAGGGGGTACCACTCTTTGCATGACACTGGGAATGTAGGTTTCCTTCGGAAAATATCCATTAAACCCAGCCTGCAAGTCTTTGGGGTCCCGATCTACCCAGAAAAGGAACCCCTGTACCTAGGGAGCCTTGGGTTTAACTGACAGATGGGCTTCGTTTGCCTGCCGCTCATCAGAGGAGAGAGGGGTCTGCTCTGTGCCTGTGGATGGGCGGGTTGGCTTCTGCTGGAGAGGAGCTGGGGCTTTATGAGGTGAAAGGGAGAATACCACGTTAACCCAGCCAGTTTTGTGGGGGTCCCGATTTACAATGTGTTTGTGTCAAGAGCAGCTACAAGCCAGTTGGTTTCCTGGCCCCTTTGCCACTAGGGTCCTTAGACTGTGAATTCCTGCATGGCATAATGGGATTAGACCAGATGGCCCCTGGCATCTATTCCAAGTCTAGGATCCTATGTATCCCTTCTGGCAGATGTGTTTGTGTGTCCAGAGGAGCTACAAGCCAGATGCTTTCCCAGCCCCCTTGCCACTGGGGTGCTTAGATTGAGAGTTCCTGCATGGTAGAATAGGGTTGGACTAGATGGCCTTTGGGATCTCTTCCAAGCCTAGGATCCTATGTATTCCTCCATGGCAGAAGCAGGTTTGGACTAGATGGACCTTGGAGGTGCCTTCCAACTCTGGGAAACTATGTGTCCCCTTATGGCAGAGGTAGGTTGGACTGGATGGCCTTTAAGGGTACCATCAAACTCCAGTAAACTATGCATCCCTCTGTGGCAGAAAGCGGGGTTGGACTGGGAGGCCTTTGAGTGGTTCCTAGCAACACTAGGAAACTGTATCACTTTATCTCAAAGGGGGTTTGACTAGATGTCCTTTATCCATTCCAATTCTTGGATACTGCATGGCAAAAGAGGTTTGACTAGATGACCATATTTCATTTTAGGCATAAATGTTATACTCTATTACTTTTTATTCTTTTACATATACAGTATCTATCTATCTATCTATCTATCTATCTAGTAAATTAGTTTGTTTAATTTCATATTTTTATAATTCTTGGCACCTATGTATCTCTGCATGGCAAAAGTGGGTTGACTAGATGTCTTTTCAAGGGTGTCTTCAAATTCTAGCATCCTATGTATCCCAGCACAGCAAAAGGGTGTTTGACCATATTTCATTTTATGCATTTATGTTATACTATATATATATATATATATATATATATAGACATAGGGCCTTTGCAGACTGCCAGAAATAATGCAGATTGAGGCCACTTTAACTGTCCTGGCTCAGTGCTAAGGAATCATGGGAACTGTAGTTTATTGTGGCACCAGAGCTCTCTGAGAAGAAGGCTCAATGCCTCAGAAAAAAACTACAGTTCCCATGATTCCCTAACATTGAGCCAGTGGACTCAATTTGCAATATTTCTAGCAGTACCTTCAAAGGTCCTTAGGGAATATATATATATATATGTGTGTGTGTGTGTGTGACACAATTTCATATTTTTATGTTTATATTTTTAGTAATCTTATTTCCTACTTGATTTGATACTATGTTAAATAAAACATGGGTAGGAGAGCGGCAGGCTCCTTAGCTGGAAATCCATAAGAGTGTTGAAGGGGTCACACTCTCTCAGCCTCAGTGGAAGGCCATGCCAAATCCCCACTGAAGAAACTTGCCAAGAAAACCCGCTGATAGGTTTGCCTTGGGCTCTCCATAAGTCAGAAATGACTTGAAGGCACCCAGCAACAAAGATGGACCTCTGACAGGGCTTTCTTGGCAGGATTTCTTCAGAGGAAGTTTGCCATTGCATTCCACTGAGGCTTTTGAGAGAGTGTGACCTGCCCAAGGCCACCCAGTGGGTTTCTGTGGCTGAGTCGAGGGGACTCGACTGTATGGCGTTTGGGGTGTATTCTAACTCAAGGATCCTATGTATTCCTTCTGGAAGATGTGTTTGTGTGTGTCAAGAGGAGCTACAAGCCAGTTGCTTTCCTGGCCCCTTTCCACATAGGGGCTTAGATTGTGAGTTCCTGCATGGTGGAATAGGGTTGGACTAGATGGCCTTTGGAGTTTCTTCCAACTCTAGGATGCTATGTATCCCTTCTGGCAGAAGTGTTTGTGTGTTTCAAGAGGAGCTAAAAGCCAGTTGCTTTCTTGGCCCCCTTGCCACTGGGGTGCTTAGATTGTGAGTTCCTGCATGGCAGAAGAAAAGGGTAGGACTGGATGACCCTTGGGGGTCTCTTCCAACCCTAGGATCCTATGTATTCCTCCATGGCAGAAGAAGAGGGTTGGACTAAATGGACCTTGTAGGTGCCTTCAAACTCTTGGAAACTATGGGCCTTTACAGACTGCCAGAAATAGTGCACATTAAATTGAGGCACTGCCCTGGCTCAGTGCTAGGGAATCATGGGAACTGTAGTTTATTGTGGCACCAGAGCTCTCTGACAGAGAAGGCTCAATGTCTCAGAAAAAAATAGTTCCTGAGCCACAACAGTTAAAGTGCCCTCAATTTGCACTATTTCTGGCAGTCTGTAAAGGCCTTGTGTCCCCCCCCCCATGGCGGAAGTGGGTTGGACTGGATGGCCTTTGAGGGTGCCATCCCAAACTATGAAACTATGCATCCCTCCATGGCAGAAGGAGGTTGGACTGGGAGGCCTTTGAGTGGTTCCTAGCAACACTAGGAAACTATGTATCACTTTATGGCAAAGAGGGTTTGACTAGATGTCCTTTGAGAGCTCCCTTCCAATTCTCGTATCCCTTGTATCCCTTCATGGCAAAAAGGGCTTGACCAGATGACCATATTTCATTTTATGCATATATGTTATACTCTAATACCTTTTAATCTATTACAGATATATATTGTAAAATAGTTTGTTTAATTTCATATTTTTATAATTCTTGGCACCTCTATATCTCTGCGTGGCAAAAGTGGGTTGACTAGATGTCCTTTCAAGGGTGTCTTCCAATTCTAGCATCCTATGTATCCCAGCACAACAAAAGGGTGTTGATTAGATGACCATATTTCATTTTATGCATTTACGTTATACTCTATTTATTTTTATTATATATATATGTATATTTTTATATACACATATATATGTGTATGTGTGTGTGTGTGTGTGTGTGTGTATATATATATATATATATATATAGTAACTTTGCTTAATTTCACATTTTTATGTTGTTTGTATTTTTAGTAATCTTATTTCCTACTTGATTTTATGTTAAATAAAATATGGGTAGGAGAGTGGCAGGCTCCTTAGCTGGAAATCTGTGAGAGTGATGAAGGGGTCACACTGTCTCAGCCTCAGGTGATGGAAGGAGAGCGAATCTTGGTACCTATGTATCCCTGTGTGGCAAAAGGGGTTTGACTAGATGGCCTTTGAGGGTCCCTTCCAGTTCTAGGGTGCTATACGTCTCTTAGTGGCAAAGGGGGCTGGACTAGATGGCCTTTGAGGGTCCCTTCCAGTTCTAGGGTGCTATACATCTCTTAGTGGCAAAGGGGGCTTGACTAGATGGCCTTTGAGGGTCCCTTCCAGTTCTAGGGTGCTTTACATCTCTTAGTGGCAAAAGGGGGCTAGACTAGATGTCGTCTGAGGATCCCTTCCAGTTCTAGGGTGCTTTATATCTCTTAGTGGCAAAGGGGGCTAGACTAGATGGCCTCTGAGGGTCCCTTCCAGTTCTAGGGTGCTATACATCTCTTAGTGGCAAAAGGGGTTTGACTAGATGGCCTTTGAGGGTCCCTTCCAGTTCTAGGGTGCTATACATCTCTTAGTGGCAAAGGGGGTTTGACTAGATGGCCTTTGAGGGTCCCTTCCAGTTCTAGGGTGCTATACGTCTCTTAGTGGCAAAGGGGGCTGGACTAGATGGCCTTTGAGGGTCCCTTCCAGTTCTAGGGTGCTATACATCTCTTAGTGGCAAAGGGGGCTGGACTAGATGGCCTTTGAGGGTCCCTTCCAGTTCTAGGGTGCTTTATATCTCTTAGTGGCAAAGGGGGCTAGACTAGATGGCCTTTGAGGGTCCCTTCCAGTTCTAGGGTGCTATACATCTCTTAGTGGCAAAGGGGGCTGGACTAGATGTCCTTTGAGGGTCCCTTCCAGTTCTAGGGTGCTATACATCTCTTAGTGGCAAAGGGGGCTTGACTAGATGGCCTTTGAGGGTTCCTTCCAGTTCTAGGGTGCTTTATATCTCTTAGTGGCAAAGGGGGCTAGACTAGATGTCCTTTGAGGGTCCCTTCCAGTTCTAGGGTGCTATACATCTCTTAGTGGCAAAGGGGGCTAGACTAGATGTCCTTTGAGGGTCCCGTCCAGTTCTAGGGTGCTATACATCTCTTAGTGGCAAAAGGGAGCTAGACTAGATGGCCTCTGAGGGTCCCTTCCAGTTCTAGGGTGCCTTATATCTCTTAGTGGCAAAAGGGGGGTGGACTAGATGTCGTCTGAGGGTCCTGGCAATTAACTAATTTACCTTAATCTGGCCCACGAACTTTTCAGGGGTTCCAATTTACCACAAAAGGGACTCCCATATCCAGGGAGCCCCCGGTCTACCTGAACGGCGGACGGGTCCCCTTTGCCTTCCGTCTGGGCGGGTAGATTTCAGCGGGGAGTGTGAAAAGCCAGAGCCGTTTGGGAGGGGGAAAGAAGAGACAGGAAAAATTCTATCAGACTGGAATGCCAGTTTTTCTGGGGCCCTGATCTACCTTAAAGGGGGAACTGCCGTATCCAGGGAGCTCCCGGTCTACCCAAACCACGGATTGCCCCACCCCGTTTGCCCATTTTCTGTGAAGGGGGGGGGGGAAAGAAAAGAAAAGTTTCTGTTGGCGTCAGGGCATGGGCATGACAGACTTTCCCTAACCTGGCCTGCGAGATTTTCGGAGGTCCCAATCTACCGAAAAGGGACTCCTGTACCCAGGGATGCCCTGGTCTACCCGAACCACATACGATTCCCATTCGCCCTCATTGGAGGACGGAAAGGGCCGGCTCCGTGCCTGGGGATGGGCGGGTAGGTTTTCCCGGGGAGTTTTAAGAGCAGGGATCGTTCGGGAGAAGGTAAGAGGGATAGAAATTCCCATCAATCCAGCCATTTTTTCGGGGGTCCCGATCTACTACAAAGGGAGGCCACATTATTTCGGGAGCCCATGGTCTATCCGTACGACGGACAGGCTCCAGTGGCCCTCTGCTCTTTGGAGGAGCCAGGGGCCTTTTTTCGCGCCCGGGGCTGGGGAGTGTGAAAAGCTAGAGCCGTTTGGGAAGAGAGAAGGATTAAAAGCACTTAAACTGCTCAGCTAATTTCCCTGAGGCCCCAATCTACCCAGAAGGGAGGGGGGTCTACCTTATCCAGGGGGCCCCGGTGTACCTGAACAGCGGATGTGTCCCCTTTGCCTTGCGCTCTATTGGAGGAGCGAGGGAACTTGTTTTGCTCCCTGGGATGGCTGGGCAGGTAGATTTCAGCCGGGGAGTCAGAAAAGCCGGAGCCATTCTGAAAGGGAAAGAAGGGAAATAAAAAAGTCCCCTTAATTGGGGATTGTTGTCACTTTTTCTGGGTTTATGGATAGTTTTTCTGGGGCCTCGATCTACCTTAAAGGGAGACTACCGTATCCAGGGAGCCCCCGGTCCATCTGAACCACGGATGCCCCCCCCCTTTGCCCACAGGACAGAGGGGGCCCACAGTCAGCTTTTCGGGGGTCCCGATCTACAAATAAAGGTGACGATGTATGCAGGGAGCCCCCGGTTTAACCGAACGGAGGACAGGCCCCGTTTGCCCATCTCCCTTTCATAGGAGCGAGGGGTCCTGCTCTTCGCCTGTGCTGGGAGAGTATCTTCCTGCTGGGAGATATGAAGAAATAGTAGATCCGGCCCACGAGTTTTTCGAGGGTCCCGACCTACCAAAAAGGAATCCCTGTATCCAGGCATCCTAGGGTCTACCAGAACAGCGGGCCTCGTTTGCTTGCTCCTTTTGGAGGAGCGAGGGGGCCTGCTTCGGGTCCAGATCTACCAGAAAAGGGGGCCACTGTAGCGAGGAAGCCCTGGTCTACCCGAATGACGAATGGGCCCCGTTTGCACGAAGTTCTCTTGGAGGAGCGGGAGGGTCCGCTTAGCTTTCCCGGATGGGCATTTGTTTCCACCGGGAAGTGTGCAGGCTTCCATATTTCACAAAGCTATGAAAGTTGCCTCTTTTCCGGGGGTCCCGATCTACCATAAAAGGGGACCGCCGTAGCCTGGGAGCCCCCGGTTGACCTGAATGATGGTCTCCATTTGCTTTTAATGGTTTTGGAGAATAGAGGCGACCCGCTTTGCGTCCAGGAATGGCTGGTAGGTTTCTGCCTGGGGAGTGTGTAGAGAGGGGATGGTTAGGAAGGGGTGGGTGGAAAAGAAAAAAAATCTAACACAGCCTCCAGTATTTTGGGGGTCCCGATCTACCAGAAAAGGGGGGGTGCCATACCCAGGGAACTCCCGGTCTACCATAACGATAGACTGGCCCTGTTTGCCCTCCATTGTTTTGGAGTATCGAGTGTGCTTGCTCTGTGTCCGGGGAATGGGCGTATAAGTCTCCCCCAGGGAGTGTGGACCTGGGACAGTTCAGGATGGAGTGAAAGGGATAAAAAATTCCCTTGATGCTAACAGCCAGTTTTCCGGGGGTCCCGGTCTGTCAAAAAGGGGGTCCACCTCACACTTGGAGCCCCGGTCTACCTGAAGGACGGCTGGGTCTCATTTGCCTTCTGCTCTATCGGAGGAGCAGACATCAGCTGAGAAGTGTGAAAACTGGGAGCCATCCAGAACAGGGAACAGACATAAAAAGCCCCCTTAAATTGGATTCCCAATTTTTCGGGGGTCCCGATCTACTTATAGGGGGAACTGCTGTTTCCAGGGAGCCCCCAGTCTACCCAAGCTAGATATGTTCCCCGTTTGCCCTCCATTTTAGCAGAGCGAGGGGGCACACTTTGCCCCTGCTGATGGGCAGGTAGGTCTCTGCTTTTGGAGTGAAAAGAGCTAGGACCATACACAGGATGAAAATACAAAAAAGTCTCAATATGGCCAGCCAGTTTTCTGGGGGTCCCGGTCAACGTAAAGGTGGGGCTGCCTTACATAGGGACCCTCCTGTCTAACGGATGGGCCCGGTTTGCTTTCTTTTCCAATGCAGGAACGAGGGTGCCTGTTCCGCACACCTGGTTATGAAAAGGATATGGAATTGCCTTAATCAATCCACTTTTCCTGAGGGTCCCGATCTACTCAGAAAGGGTCTGCCATACCCAAGGAGCCCCTGGTCTACCTGTGAAATGAAGGGGCCATTTTGCTTGCCTTCCTTTTGTAGGAGCAAGGGGTTCCTGCTCTTTGCATGAGGCTGGGAGTGCACATTTCCCTCAGAAAATATAAAAAAACCATTAAATCCAGCATGCAAGTTTTTGGGGGTCCTGATCTACCAGAAAAGGAACCCCTGTCCCAAGGGAGCCTTGGGTTTAACTGAGATGGGCTTTGTTTGCCTGCCGCTCTTCAGAGGAGAGAGGAGTCCGCTCTGTGCCTGTGGCTGGGCGGGTTGGTTTCCGCTGGAGAGGAGCAGGAATTTTATAAGAGGTGAAAAGGAAAAAAAAAATTCCCTTAATGCAGCCACATTTTTTGGGGGGTCCCAGTTTACCAAAAAAGGGGGCTGCCGTACCCAGGAAGCCCCCGGTTTAGTTGAAAGATGGCCCCCGTTTGCCCTCCACTGTTTTGTTGTCACGAGGGGGCCCACTTTGTCACGGGATGGGCGTGTAGGTTTCCGCCTGGGAGTGTGAAGGGCCGCCATAGTTCCATAAATTGGGAGATGGATAGAAAATCTCCATAATCCGGCTATCCAGTATTTAGGGCGTCCCGGTCAACCACAAAAGGGGACCCTGTACCCAGGGAGTCCCCGGTCTACCAGAATCACAGATGGTGCCTGTTTGCTCTCCGCTAATTTAGTGGAGCGAGGGGGCCTGCTCTGCCCTTGGGGATGGGCAGGTAGGTTCTCCTCCCCCCGGTGGAGTGTAGAGTCGGTACTATATAGGAAAGGGGTGAAAGTACCAAAAAAAAAACCCTCTTAATACGGCCAGCCAGTTTTCCGGGGGTCGCGGTCTACCTAAAGAGGGGCCGCCTTACACAGGGAACCCCCTGTCTGCTCTACCGAGGGACGGGCCCCGTTTGCCATCCATTCTATCATAGGAGAGAGGGTGCCCGCTCCGCACATGTGATGCATTTTAAACCCAATACCTGTGTAAAAAACAAAGCACACACTTGATTTTTTTTTTATTTGTGTTGCCATGACCAATTGCTATTAAACTGATTGTGATGGCAAAGGAGGCTTTGACTAGATGGCCTCTGAGGGTCCCTTCTAGGTCTAGCGTGCTTTCTTAGTGGCAAAGGGGTCTTGACTAGATGGCCTCTGAAGGTCCCGGCAATTAACTAATTTACCTTAGTCTGGTCCACGAGCTTTTCAGGGGTTCCAATTTACCACAAAAGGGACTTCCATATCCAGGGAGCCCCCGGTCTACCTAAACGGCGGAAGGGTCCCCTTTGCCTTCCGTCTGGGCGTGTAGATTTCAGCGGGGAGTGTGAAAAGCCAGAGCCGTTTGGGAGGGGGAAAGAAGAGACAGGAAAAATTCTATCAGACTGGAATGCCAGTTTTTCTGGGGCCCTGATCTACCTTAAAGGGGAACTGCCGTATCCAGGGAGTCCCCCCTGTCTTCCCAAAGCACGGATTCCCCTCATTGCCCTCGATTCCTGCCCTGCGAGTTTTTCGGAGGTCCCAATCTACTGAATAGGGACTCCTGTACCCAGGGAGGCCCTGGTCTACTTGTGCGACGGATGGGCCATTTTGCCTGCCGCCCTTTTGTAGGAGAAAGGGGTTCCCGCTCTTTGGATGAGGCTGGGAGTGTACATTTCCCTCAGAAAATCTAAAAATCCATTAAATCCAGCTCGCAAGTTTTTGGGGGTCCCGAACTACCAGAAAAGGAACCCCTGTACCAAGGGAGCCTCGGGTTTAACTGACAGATGGGCTTCGTTTGCCCGCTGCTCTTCAGAGGAGAGAGGGGTCCGCTCTGCCTGTGACTGGGCGGGTTGGTTTCCGCTGGAGAGGAGCCGTGACTTTGAGAAAAATATCCCCTTAACGCAGCCAGGTTTTCGGGGGTCCCAGTCTATCAAAAGGAGGGCAGCCTCACACATGGACCCCCCGGTCTATCTTTATGACAGATGGGTCCCCTTTGCCTTCTCATTGGAGGAGCGAGGGGCCCTGCGAAAAGCCAGAGCCGTCTGTAACAGGAAGCGACATAAAAAGTCCTCTCAAACTGGATTCCCGATTTTTTGGGGGTTCCGATCTACATATAAGGGACTGCCTCATCCAGAGAGCCCCCGGTCTACCCTAAGCACAGCTGGGGTGTTTGCCCGCCACTTTGAGGTGCGAGGGGGCCTGTTTCCCACCTGGCAATGGGTTTCCGCTGGGGAGTGTGAATGGCCGAGATGGTAATTAAATGTTAAGCAAGTAAATCTTTAATTCAGCAGCCATTTTTTCGAGGGTCCCGGTTTACCAAAAAGGGGCTGCTGTACCTAGGAAACCCCCGGTCTACCTGAAAGATGGTCGCACCCCCCCCCCCCAAATTCGCCTTTACTGTTTTGTAGGAGCGAGGGGGCCCACTTTGTCACGGGATGGGCGAGTAGGTTTCCACCGGGGAGTGTGAAGGGCCACAATAGTTCCATAA
This sequence comes from Phrynosoma blainvillii, assembly GCA_026167975.1. Lineage (NCBI taxonomy): Eukaryota > Metazoa > Chordata > Lepidosauria > Squamata > Phrynosomatidae > Phrynosoma > Phrynosoma blainvillii. The sequence goes on from JANUYF010000008.1 coordinate 31,596,095, forward strand.
ATTGTGAGATGTATAGAAAATCTCCATAATCCGGCTATCCAGTATTTAGGGCGTCCCGGTCAACCACAAAAGGGGACCCTGTACCCAGGGAGTCCCCGGTCTCCCAGAATGACAGATGGTGCCTGTTTGCTCTCCGCTAATTTAGTGGAGCGAGGGGGCCTGCCCTGCCCTTGGGGATGGGCAGGTAGGTTCTCCTCCCCCCGGTGGAGTGTAGAGCCAGTACTATATAGGAAAGGGGTGAAAGTACCAAAAACACCCTCTTAATACAGCCAGCCAGTTTTCCGGGGGTCCCGGTCTACCTAAAGAGGGGCCGCCCTACACAGGGAACCCCCTGTCTGCTCTACCGAGGGACGGGCCCCGTTTGCCATCCATTCTATCATAGGAGAGAGGGTGCCCGCTCTGCGTATGTGATGCATTTTAAACCCAATACCTGTGTAAAAAACAAAGCACACACTTGATATTTTTTTATTTGTGTTGCCATGACCAATTGCTATTAAACTGATTGTGATGGCAAAGGAGGCTTTGACTAGATAGCCTCTGAGGATTCCTTCTAGGTCTAGGGTGCTTTATTTCTTAGTGGCAAAGGGGTCTTGACTAGATGGCCTCTCAGGGTCCCTTCCAGTTCTAGGGTGCTTTATATCTCTTAGTGGCAAAAGGGGGCTGGACTAGATGGCCTTTGTGGGTCCCTTCCAGTTCTAGGTTTCTTTATATCTCTTAGTGGCAAAAGGGGGCTAGACTAGGTGGCCTTTGAGGGTCCCTTCCAGTTCTAGGGTGCTTTACATCTCTTAGTGGCAAAAGGGGGCTAGACTAGATGGCCTCTGAGGGTCCCTTCCAGTTCTAGGGTGCTATACATCTCTTAGTGGCAAAAGGGGGCTAGACTAGATGGCCTTTGAGGGTCCCTTCCAGTTCTAGGGTGCTATACATCTCTTAGTGGCAAAAGGGGGCTAGACTAGATGGCCTTTGAGGGTCCCGTCCAGTTCTAGGGTGCTATACATCTCTTAGTGGCAAAAGGGGGCTAGACTAGATGGCCTTTTAGGGTCCCTTCCAGTTCTAGGGTGCTATACATCTCTTAGTGGCAAAGGGGGGTAGTCTATCTAGCCCATCTAGTCTAGCCCCATCTAGCCCATCTAGTCTAGTCCATCTAGTCTAGCCCCTTTTGCCACTAAGAGATATGTCCTTTGAGGGTCCCTTCCAGTTCTAGGGTGCTATACATCTCTTAGTGGCAAAAGGGGGCTAGACTAGATGGCCTTTTAGGGTCCCTTCCAGTTCTAGGGTGCTATACATCTCTTAGTGGCAAAAGGGGGCTAGACTAGATGTCCTTTGAGGGTCCCTTCCAGTTCTAGGGTGCTATACATCTCTTAGTGGCAAAAGGGAGCTAGACTAGATGGCCTTTGAGGGTCCCTTCTAGTTCTAGGGTGCTATACATCCCGTATTGGCAAAAGAGGGCTAGACTAGATGTCCTTTGAGGGTCCCTTCCAGTTCTAGGCTGCTGCATATCACTCAATGGCAGAAGTGGGTTGGATTTTTAGGGAAGGAAAGTAAAAGCGGAGAAGCCGTGGGCAGGGAGAGGAAGAGACCGGAATTTCTGGAAGAAAGGGTCACACTCTCTCAGCCCCAGTGGGAAGCAGGCGATGGAATATTCCTGTTGTGAGGAGGGGGAACGGGGAGGGAAGGGAACTTGGTCCTGGGTGCATGTTTCTTTGGGGGACGGGAAAGCGGACGGACTTCTTCCGCAAGTCTCTCTCCCAGCCCTTGCCTAGAACGGCTCCATAATGGCGTTCTGGGCCTCTGACGTCATAGGGCTGGCCCTCTACGACTGATTCCTAGAGTGTATAGTTGTGACACTCTGGCTGTCGCACTCTGTGGCAGGCAGGACGGCCCTCTGAGATGTTTCACTCCTAGAGTGTCCCCATGGGGGCGCTCTGGGCCTGTGCACTTGGAGGGCCGGCCCTTTGAGCATGCGCAGTAGCGGTTGGAATTAAAGGGCCAAGGGCCTCTGCGCCCTCCTGTGGCTGCGACGGGACATGACACACTGAGAAGGAATAAAAGGCGCCGCTGCCCAATGGCTTCCTTTGCAGAAAGAAGGCCAGGAGCAGGAAGGAATTTAGAGATTTTTATTTCATTTTTTATTTAAAAATAATCTTTGTTTAATTTTAAATATTACATTTTGCATTCCGTTTTTTGTTGTTTTCAATCTTTACCAGTTTTGCTTAATTTTGCTGTTTTATTTGCATTTCATGTTTCCTTTTGTTTTAATTCCTATATTTATTTTACGTCTTATTTCATTTTGGTTTTATTTCTTTCAAAGTTATTTTATCATTTGTCTATCATTTTATTTTATAATTATAATTTAAAGATTGGACCTCTAAGAGAGAGAGATTATTATTTAACTGAAAGAGGAAAAAAGAAATAAAAACGAACAGAGGAAACAACAAGTAAAATAGAAATACAAAACGTTAACAATTAAATGTAACAAATAAATAAAGTATAAGAAAAGAAAATAAAGTTAATCAATTCAATTTAAAAGTAGAAGGAAATAAAAAATATTTTCCACGTCAATATAAAATGAAATGAGAATTAAAAATGAAAACGAAATAAAATAATAAAATAAAAAGGATTAATGTTAAACAACAGCATAGAAAAAAGGGGGAGAAAATAAAATAAAATAAAGGAATATTTTTAAGCAAAAGAATTATCATTTATATTTTAAATTTATGTAACTAGAACATATTTTATATTTTACTTATTACATATTTCAATTGACATAAAATATTTTTTATTTTAATTTTAATGTATTATAATTTATAATGGAAATAGATATACATAGACAGGTTTGACAGAGGGGTGGGATATAAATAAATCACTGTGTCTGTTTAGAGGAAGTACAAGCCAGTCATTTTCCTTGCCCCCTGCCACTACGGTGCTTAGTTTGTGAGTTCCTGCATGGCGGAATGTAGTTGACTAGATGGCCCTTGGGGTGTCTTCCTACCCTAGGATCCTATCTATCCCTTCTGGCAGATGTTTGTGTGTGTGTAGAGAGGAGCTACAAACCAGTTGCTTTTCCTTGCCCTTGATACTGGGGTGCTAAGATTGTGAGTTCCTGCATGGCAGAAGAAAAGGGTTGGACTGGATGGTCCTTGGGGGTCCTTTCCAACTCTAGGATTCTATATATTCCTCCATGGAATAGAGGGTTGGAATAGACGGCCCTTGGGAGTGCCTTCCAACTCTAGGAAACTGAGTGTTCCCCCCATGACAGAAGTGGGACAGGCTGGATGGCCTTTGAGGACCCCTTCCAACCCTAGGCTCTTTATGTATCTCTTCTGGCAGATGTGTTTGTGTCTGTCGAAAGGAACTATAAGCCAATTGCTTTCCTGGCCCCATTGCCACGTTGGTGCTTAGACTGTGAGTTCCTGCATGGCAGAATAGGGTTTGAGTAGATGTCCCTTGGGGATCCCTTCCTTGTCTAGGATCCTATGTATCCCTTCTGGCATGTATGTTTGTATATCTATAAATGAGCTGCACGCCATTTGCTTTCCTGCCCCCTTCCACTAGGGTGCTTAGATAGTGAGTTATTGCATGGTGGAATGGGGTTGGACTGGATGGCCTTTGGGGGTTTAATCCAAGTCTAGGATCCTTATATATCCCTTCTGGCAGATGTGTTTGTGTTTGTCAAGAGCAGGGGTAGGCAACCTAAGGCCCGGGGGCCGGATGCGCCCCCTCCCTCCCCCCCCAAGGCTTTTGAACCGGCCCCAGGCCGGTCCTGCCGCCGCCGCCCGCCATGATATTGATTATTGTTGTTATTCCTTGTTCTTGGGGTTTCCTTGGCAAAATCCCCACAGAGGCTTTGCCATGGCTTTTCTGGGGCTGAGAGAGTGTGCATGCATATTTTTAATTTTTAATATTTTTTTTTTTAATCAATTTATTTATTTATTTATTTTTGGTGCTTTGGCCCCCCCCAATTGTCTGAAAGACAGCAACCTGGTCCCCGGCTCAAAAAGGTTGCCTACCTCTGGTCAAGAGGAACTATAAGCCTGGCCCCATCCCACTGGGCTGTTTAGATTGTGAATTCCTGCATGGCAGAAAGGGAGGGGCTGGACTAGATGGCCCTTCGGATGTCTTCGGACCCTAGGATCCTATGTATCCCTTCTGGCAGATGTGTTTGTGTGTGTGGAGAGGAGCTACAAGCCACTCGTATTCCTTGCCCCTTGCCATTACGGTGCTTAGATTGTGAGTTCCTGCATGGCAGAAGAAGAGGATTGGAGGTCCCTTCAAACCTTAGGATCCTATGTATTCCTGCACGGTTGAAGAGGGTTGGACTAGATGGCCCTTGGGGGTGCTTTCCAACTCTAGGATTCTATACATTCCCTCATGGCAGTAGAGGGTTGGACTAGATGTCCCTTGGGGGTCCCTTCCAACTCTAAGATTGTATATATTCCCTCATGACAGTAGAGGGTTGGACTAGATGGCCCTTGGGGGTCCCTTCCAACTCTAGGATTCTATACATTCCCTCATGGCAGTAGAGGGTTGGACTAGATGTCGCTTGGGGGTGCCTTCCAACTCTAAGATTGTATATATTCCCTCATGGCAGTAGAGGGTTGGACTAGATGGCCCTTGGGGTGCCTTCCAACTCTAAGATTGTATATTCCCTCATGGCAGTAGAGGGTTGGACTAGATGGCCCTTGGGGGTGCCTTCCAACTCTAAGATTGTATATTCCCTCATGGCAGTAGAGGGTTGGACTGGATGTCCCTTGGGGGTCCCTTCCAACTCTAAGATTGTATATTCCCTCATGACAGTAGAGGGTTGGACTAGATGTCCCTTCGGGGTCCCTTCAAACTCTAAGATTGTATATATTCCCTCATGGCAGTAGAGGGTTGGACTACATGGCCCTTGGGGGTCCCTTCCAACTCTAAGATTCTATATATTCCCTCATGGCAGTAGAGGGTTGGACTAGATGTCCCTTGGGGGTCCCTTCCAACTCTAAGATTGTATATATTCCCTCATGGCAGTAGAGGGTTGGACTAGATGGCCCTTGGAGAGTACCTTCCAACTCTAGGATTCTATACATTCCCTCATGGCAGTAGAGGGTTGGACTAGATGTTCCTTGGGGGTCCTTTCCAAATCTAGGATTCTATACATTCCCTCATGGCAGGGGAAGGTTGGACTAGATGGCCCTTGGGGGTCCCTTTCAACTCTAGGATTCTATATATTCCCTCATGGCAAGAGAGGGTTGGACTAGATGGCCCTTCGGGGTCCCTTTCAACTCTAGGATTCTATACATTCCCTCATGGCAGTAGAGGGTTGGACTAGATGTCCCTTGGGGGTCCCTTCCAACTCTAGGATTCTATACATTCCGTCATGGCAAGAGAGGGTTGGACTAGATGGCCCTTCGGGGTCCCTTTCAACTCTAGGATTCTATACATTCCCTCATGGCAGTAGAGGGTTGGACTAGATGTCCCTTGGGGATCCCTTCCAACTCTAAGGTTGTATATATTCCCTCATGGCAGTAGAGGGTTGGACTAGATGGCCCTTTGGGGTCCTTTCCAAATCTAGGATTCTATACATTCCCTCATGGCAGGGGAAGGTTGGACTAGATGGCCCTTGGGGGTCCCTTTCAACTCTAGGATTCTATACATTCCCTCATGGCAGTAGAGGGTTGGACTAGATGGCCCTTGGGGGTCCCTTCCAACTCTAGGATCCTATACATTCCCTCATGGCAGTAGAGGGTTGGACTAGATGGCCCTTGGGGGTCCCTTCCAACTCTAGGATTCTATATATTCCCTCATGGCAGGAGAGGGTTGGACTAGATGTCCCTTGGGTTCCCTTCCAACTCTAGGATTCTATATATTCCCTCATGGCAGGAGAGGGTTGGACTAGATGTCCCTTGGGGGTCCCTTCCAACTCTAGGATTCTATATATTCCCTCATGGCAGGAGAGGGTTGGACTAGATGTCCCTTGGGGGTCCCTTCCAACTCTAAGATTGTATATATTCCCTCATGGCAGTAGAGGGTTGGACTAGATGGCCCTTGGAGAGTACCTTCCAACTTTAGGATTCTATACATTCCCTCATGGCAGTAGAGGGTTGGACTAGATGTTCCTTGGGGGTCCTTTCCAAATCTAGGATTCTATACATTCCCTCATGGCAGGGGAAGGTTGGACTAGATGGCCCTTGGGGGTCCCTTCCAACTCTAAGATTGTATATATTCCCTCATTGCAGTAGAGGGTTGGACTAGATGTCCCTTGGGGGTCCCTTCCAACTCTAGGATTCTATACATTCCGTCATGGCAAGAGAGGGTTGGACTAGATGGCCCTTCGGGGTCCCTTTCAACTCTAGGATTCTATACATTCCCTCATGGCAGTAGAGGGTTGGACTAGATGTCCCTTGGGGATCCCTTCCAACTCTAAGGTTGTATATATTCCCTCATGGCAGTAGAGGGTTGGACTAGATGGCCCTTGGGGGTCCTTTCCAAATCTAGGATTCTATACATTCCCTCATGGCAGGGGAAGGTTGGACTAGATGGCCCTTGGGGGTCCCTTTCAACTCTAGGATTCTATACATTCCCTCATGGCAGTAGAGGGTTGGACTAGATGGCCCTTGGGGGTCCCTTCCAACTCTAGGATCCTATACATTCCCTCATGGCAGTAGAGGGTTGGACTAGATGGCCCTTGGGGGTCCCTTCCAACTCTAGGATTCTATATATTCCCTCATGGCAGGAGAGGGTTGGACTAGATGTCCCTTGGGTTCCCTTCCAACTCTAGGATTCTATATATTCCCTCATGGCAGGAGAGGGTTGGACTAGATGTCCCTTGGGGGTCCCTTCCAACTCTAGGATTCTATATATTCCCTCATGGCAGGAGAGGGTTGGACTAGATGGCCCTTGGAGGTCCCTTCCAACTCTAGGATTCTATATATTCCCTCATGGCAGGAGAGGGTTGGACTAGATGGCCCTTGGGGGTCCCTTCCAAAGCTAGGAAACTGTAGTTTTCCCAAAGCGCTTGAGAGGCTCCTGACAGGCAGGTGAGGCGGCCAATTGGGAGCTGGAGGCGGGACTGGGGGAAAAGGCGGGCTCCTTCGTGGGAGAAAATGGCGCCGATGCGACTCTGAGGGAAACCAGGGACTTCTTTTTGAAATAAGGCAGCTCACCTTTCTTCCCGCCCTTTTCGCTGGTTGGCTGTTGCCACGTGACGTGCGGCGCCGTGGCCAATGGGAGCCGCGAGCGCGGAAGGGGCGGGACACTACAAAATGGCCGGCTTCGTGAGGTAAAAAGGAGCTTTCGGTCGAAGCGGGGAAGATTGTTCTGGAGGCGGAGGAAGGAAGAAAAGGAGCCAAGAAAAAGAAGAAGCGAAGTGTGAGCTTCTCCTCAGAGAAAGAAAGGAAGGAAGAAGCCGCCGCCTTTGGCTTAAAATGGTTTATTTTGTGGCCTGGCTGGGGGGGGGTCGAGGGGGAGGGGAGGAAAGGAAGCCTTTTATTGCTTTCTAATGCCTTCTTTATTGATACAATGCTCTAACCAGAACACAGCACTCCTGTCGTTGTTGTTGTGTGCCTTAAGGTCGCTTGTGGCTTATGGAAACCCTAAGGCGGACCTCTTGTGGGGTTTTCTTGCCAAGTTTCCTCAGAAGAGGGTTTGCCTTTTCCCTTCCTCTGAGGCTGAGAGAGTGTGACTTGCCCAAAGTCACTCCAGGGCTAAGCAGGGATTCGAACCCTGGTCTACCAGAGTCCAGCTTTTCAATCAATGCTTATTTGCCTGAAGTAGTGTAAAACTGCATTATTTCTGCAGTGCAGTTGCACCTTAAGTCTCAATTGTAACTTTTGGGCCCCCTCAGGGATTTTAGTTGGTGGCTTGTTAATTTGTGGTAATTTATCAGAATAAGATTTTCAATATTTTGCTGTTCTCTGTTTCCTGTTATTGATTAGGAGAGATGTCCTTTGGGGACCATTATTATTTTCCACTTTGCGCTTTGGTCAAAAGGCAGCCATTTTGTGAGGTAAACTTGGAGAGGTGCCATTGAGAACCTGCCTTTTTTCCACAGCCCTTGACAAGCTTTGTGGTTATTATTGTGTTATGTCAGGCTCTGCCAGTTTGCATACTAAGTTGTGAGGGATGAAGGCATAACAAAGGGGCAGGTGGAGTCCATGATAGTAAGCTAGCTCTGGCAATTAGTGATGCAGTCAGCCAATTAGGCCAGGTGGTGTTGATAGCCAATTAACAGAGTATATAACAACTGCATTAGGAGTCTTCTTGGGTTTCACAGAACGTTTTACTCTATGCTGGCCAGGAGCTTCTTGCTCTCCATAGGGATGGGAAGTAAGTTTTTCTCTTTGCTTTACTCAAATTTGAGTTGTAGTATTGCAGGCATGCAAGAAGTTATACTATGCTGATTCTTTTTTGTATTGTATATGTTTGTAATTGGCCATGTTGCCCTATTTTTGCCTTGTCTACTTCTGTCTCACACTCTGCTGAGTAAAACTCTATTTTTATTGACTCCCTAATTGTTTTGCAATACACCCTAACATTTAAAATACGTTGCTATCCTCTGTTTGCTGCTGTGGATGGGGAGAGATGTGTTTTGGGAACCATTTATTTTTATTTTATTTTATTTTTTTTTTACTTTGCAGTTTGGACCAAAAAGAGCCATTTTCTTAAGTTGGACAGGTGCCATTGAGAAGTCATTGTCCCACCTTTTTTTCCAGTTTTTGACAAGCTCCTGACAGGCAGGAAGGGCAGCCAATGGGATCCTCCAGTTGAGAAGGGGGTTAGCAGCCATGTTTATAGCTTTTTGAGCCAGGCAAAAAAAAAAGGGGGGGGGGAGGAAAGAAGGAAGGAAATAAATAAATATCTATTATGTTAATTTGTTTCTGTTTATTTAGTTTATGCTCTATTTTTCTCCCAACCCAGGGCTTAAGGCAGGATGAAATGTGAAGGTCTTTCTACATGGAAGAAGAGAGAAGGATGGAAGAGAGAAGGAAGGAAAGGAAAGGGTGGTGTGCCAAAGGCCTGTGAAGATGGAAGAAGACGGAAGGAAGGAAGGAAGGAGGGAAAGGAAGATAAAACAATACTGAGGTGAGGATGAATTGCAGCCCACTCAGTGAAGATAAGGTAAGGCCTTCCATCGTGAAGGAAAATGCTGTACATACACACATAGACACAGCAACTCCCATCCTTAGATTGGGCCTAGATTAGATCTCACTCCAGGAACCTGTTGTAAAAATACCTTGGACCACTTTGGGGTTCTTGAAAGAGGTTCCCAGGAGCCATTGCTAGAGTCTGCCCCAGTTTTTGCTAGTTTTTAGGTTCCACAGAGCAGGAGAAGAGCTTAAACAGCCTCATTTTTCTTCCTGTGCCCTAAATCCAGATGGCAGCCTTAAGACTTGCCTACTTGCCAATGCAAAACTGAGAAATTTATCAGGCCACTCCAAGAATACGTGATGGCATGAGTATTTTACAGACTAATTAGTGTACTGTTTGCCTTAAACTTAAAGCCATAGGAATGGCAGCAGTACCAGAGCCTTTTCTTTAGTCTGATGTAGCTTAATGGTTCTTCTGTGCTTAATCAGCCCAAGAGAGGAAGAACCAAAGAGGTTTTTTTGAAGTTCTTCTAAAAGAAATCTCTGAATAGAAAAATCAGAATTGGAAAAATACAGGTAATGGAGTGGCCCAGCATTGGCCATTGCAAAGGCCTCTTTTTAGTTGAGGCAAAAAGAAGGCTTCTCTCTACTGGGAGAAATCATCCAAAAAATTAAAGAAGAAAGAAAATTTGTAAAGCAGGCCCAGGTAAAATGGAGGAGGGTGGCCTCTCTACACTTGGGTTGCATATTAATGCAAAGCCTTGCTGACTTTACCCGCAGTCCCTCTTAGAGTAGTTGGAGAGGATGACAGAACCGAAAAGGGATTTTTGAAGGGAGAGAGATGCATAGAGCCTAGGAATTAACATTTTAAATACAAGACAAGAATAAAAGAGAACCTTTACTAGTTTCATAGACCAGTAGAAAAGCAAAAGACACTCTCAGTCTGAGCTATGCCTCATAAGATGCCTCATGCCTTGGAGGCTAGCGGATTCTCCTTCATTGGAGATTTGAGAGCAGAGGTTCTGTCGTCTGTTAGGGATCCTTTAATGTGGATTCCTGCACTCTCTGTCAGGGTAGGTCTTTATGACCTCTGAGGTCCCCTCTAGCTTTCTTGATCCAACGTCACAGTCTGAGCCATCAGTTGAGAGAGACTAGCTCCAGAGTACACTCACAAATGATAGAAACTGCATTCTTTATGGATGCTGCTTATTTAAGGATGAGGACTGAGTTAGAAGGCCTTTTTAATTTGGATTTGCCCTAAGCTAGAGGTGGGAATGTCTGCCACAGACAAAATTCTCTCCTATCCATGGAGGGCTTGGTAATCTTCCTGAACATTTTACGAAGGACTCGGTCTCTCTACCAGCCTAGTTCTAGGGGGCCTTAATGGTCTTCCTATTCCCGAATCTAGGGACTAGCAGCTTGGAATGTAATTTCTGCAACAGCTGCATCAGCTGAGGGTAAAACAGTGCCTTTTGCTTATCCCGTGAAAGGAGTGACCGGAAGGGGAATTCTAACTGCCATGGTACCTCTGTGAGGAAATGCAGACACCAAGAAGCCATTTTTTCTGCTCATATGTCTAGGCTCCATGGATTTGGGTTTGAGAGGGTGGCTCAATTCAGCTGTTTCTTTTTCCAATCTTCTTTCCCATTTTTTCTCTTCTAAAAGATCTCCTTGCAGCTTAGAGGGTGAATCCCCCGGGGGGGCGAAACACTCTGCCTCCCGTTTCGGGGTGCTCCAGTCACTTCTGTCCCCTTTGCCTTCTGGGCAGAGACGATCCTGTTTGCTCAATGCAGAGAGAGCCCAGAGAGCCATCCCTGGCAGAGCATGCTTGGTCCCATCGGAGGGTGAGCAAGGGGGTGCACCCCTGCTGCCGTGGGAGACGCTGTGGGGACCTGCCATCTTGCTCCCAGCCCAGATCTGCAGAAAGAGCTGTCTCTGGGTTCACAGCAGGGTCTTGGTGCAAGGGCCAGACCCTGCTGCAGACCCAGATTTCAGCTCTGCCTGCAAATTATTTCTTAAAACTCCCTAAAATAATATAAATTTAAAATTCCCAGATAAAACAGCATAATAAAATAACTTTAAAGACCCCCAGACTTTAAAAAAAAAGCATAAAACACCCCAACAAATAGCTTTAAAGACCCTGAAATATAAAATATCCCAACGTTAAGAGCCGGCTTAAACCAAAAATACCTTTTAGCGTCCTTTTGCAGAAGGGCACCTTTGGAACTAACTGGAAGATGCCCCTTGCTCTCAGTTAGCCTCAAAGGTGCTACAATCCCCCTTTGCCTTGTAGATTTTTCAACCCTGGTCCCTCTGGTGACCAACCTGACAGGCCTCCGTGGCGTTCCCCGCGACAGCAGGGGTGCATTTCCTTGCCCATCCTCCAGTGTGACCCTTGGCATCTTCCGCCAGGAATGGCTCTCTGCATGGGCCTCCATTGGGCAGACAGGACCCTCTCTGGACAGAAAAATAAACGGGAAGAAGCCTGACTGCAGACTCTCCTCCCTTGAAGGAGTTCTTTGACCTTTGGATTTCCGAAGGCCAACATTTTCCAGAAGCGCTTTTGCTGCCTAGCAGGAGGGATTTGGACTGGATTTCCTTTGGGGGTCCCTTCCAACTCCAGCACCCCCAAACTGGTAGCAGAGCCTTTTGCCCTCCCTGGTCATTCATTCTCTAAGCTGCAACGAGACCTTTTGGATGAGAAACAATGGGAAGAAGGAAGATGGGAAAGGGAAACAGCTGGGTTGGGGTGCGTTCTCTAATCGAAATCCATGAGCAGAAATATGAAGAGAGATCATTGGTTTCCTGATGCGCTGCATTTCCCCATGGGCTCCCATCGTAGTTACAATTAGGTTAAGACCACTGGCCGGTCATAAAGGTTAGGAGGCCAGTGGCAAAACCCGATCTGAACAGTAGTCCAAACTATCTTTGTCCTTTTCTGAGTGTGGTGCTTAACGCCCACTTGGCTCTTTCTATGCCCTTCTCGAAGGATCATGGCACTCTTCCTCATTTTTAAAGTTAGCTGGAAGGGCTATGAGTTGGCAGGGGGTTGGACTGGATGGCCCTTGTGGTCTCTTCCAAGTCTATGATTCGATGATTCTAGATTTCAGGGGTGGCCTATGGAGGCTGAGCTAAATCTCTTGCCCTCCTCTCTAGTCCAGGCCAAAGTTAAGGGGCAGAGGCAGGCAGGGACTGAAGGTAAAGCCTGAGGCTGTAATAGTGGCACCCAAGGGGGCCTTTGTAGAAATGGCAGGAACTTGCTGAGCAGACGTTAAGACTAGGGGCTCAGTATCTCTAGCATTGACCCTTGCTACCGAGAGCATCCTGCAAACGGACAAAGTGTAGCACCATGCCCTTGATCTACAAACTTTCCTGTCTTCCCCGCCCTTCCTTCCTTTTTATGGAAATGAGACAAAGTTACAAGACCAGAGTGGTGAGCCTTGTAATTCCATTTCACCACCCGACATTCCCTAGTCTCTTCTCCGGAGAATGAACTTTGCATGCCTTTATCTCTAGAAGGGATGCGCCACCCGCTGTAGCTCATGTGCATGCCTCTCCTGCCATTGGCCAGAAGGCATAGTGGTCCCAGGCGCTCTGGATTTATGCACAGGAATGATGGAGGCGTGTGGCATAGCAGTGGCTTAGCTTATGGTAGTTCTTGTGGAGGCTGTGATACTGCAGACAGAAGAGGCCATTTTTAATGGCTAGGAAAATGCCTCTTGCAATCTCCTGCTGCTAACCATTCCCTAATTTTGATATCAGAATGGCTTTTAATCTTTGTTAATGGGGTCGTTCACTAGACATTACTCAGGCCACCCAGTGTCTTTCAAACTTGATTCCTCAGGTAATTTGGAGGTTTCTTTTTTTTTTCCAGTTCAAAAAGTATCTCAGTTGCTCTTCAGTTCCCTTGCCCACTTGGTGCAGTTCCCTGCAGCAGTCTCAGCAGCAGCAATGCCCTGGGGCCTTCCCTCCCATTGAAAGGACTGGTTCTCCTCCTTTTATCCCTTTATCCTCCCAGAAAGCCATGGAGCGTTAGGAGAGGCTCAGTGAGAGAGGGGCCCAAGGCCAGCCATTGCCTCATTGGGGAGTTGATGGGGAACCAGCCATGACACCCCCGTTTGGCATCCCACACCTTCACACCAAATGCTTCTTTTTCCCCACTTCTGTTCTTGGTCTCCATGCTTGTGATTAACTCCTTTTCTTTGTTTCAGTCAGGTTTCCCAGTTGATATGGGCCACTTTAAATGTTCTTCCTTTCTCCTGAGGTTTTAGTCCAGTAGGGATGTGGTTTTAGGATGGAGGGAGCCTCAGCTTCAGCAGGTAGGGCTTCGTGGATATGGCCGGCTTTCAGGTACGTTTTCTTCCTCAGAGGCCTTGCTGACAGAGGGAGGCCCCTGTTCCTCCGAAGGCAGTGCCACCTTCCTCCCTCCCTCCTTCCCTCCTGGTGCCATGGTTGCTGTATCAGGGCCTCTCTTCCCAGCCATTCTTGATTTTTTCCTCAGCTGGGAAGAGGCAGGGGACAACTGGTGATGCTCCCATTTTCTCTCACACTAATTCAGTAACACTAATACTAATACTAACACCACACTGACAGAAATGCTGCATTGTCTCTTCTTTCTTTTAAAAAATAGAGTTGTATAGGAAGGTTTGTAGAGTGTGGTAGCGAAGTCTTTGTGTAGCGATTGGTGGGCTCACTTTATAGCATGGCGCTTAGACTGTGGTTTGTTCTCTATGGTCCTTGATGGTAGATGGCAGGAGTTTGAAGGACAGAGTACCACTCTTTGTCCCCTGCCTCTCCCCCAGAGACCCTCCATTGCAGCATCCAGTCCTTCTGGATCTCCTTGGCCTCTCCTTTCCCACAGAGAGCCCCAAACAGAAGCTTAGCCCCAGGAGGAGACCCTGACGGGGGCGGGGGGGGGGGGAATGGCAGCCCCCAAATGCCAGCATTGCCCGCCCCATGGAAACCCCTGGGACCCCTGACCCCCGGGGGTTGGAGGTGGGCCATGAGTCCAGGCTCTGATTGCTTTCTTTGTTCCAGTGCTGTGTAACTTCCACCTCAGAGGAAGAGAGGAAGAAGCGTCAGGCACAGCTCCATCCTGTCCAGGCTCAGAAGCATCCAAGGAAAGGCCTGCCTCTGCCGGACTGGCCCTTCTCTGACCATGGAGTTAGAAAAGAAGAGGAGGAGGAGGAAGAGGGAACTTCCAAGTTAAGAAGTTCTTGCCCTAAGAGCGAGAGGCAAGTACTGCTCAGTAAATACACCTTAGAGCCCATCTTCTATTGACCTTTTATCTGGTCTAAAGGGCCTAGGGACTTTTAAAGACCCAAATACTTTTCTTGAAGGGAGTAAGGGAAATATTGTGATAAATAGGTAAGTAAACATAAATAATCAATGCTGCTGAGTTTATTTTAGATCTCCAGTTCAGGAGCTTGGAGACCTAGGTCTGCATTAGTCCAATCCACAATGCAGAAATAATTCAGTTTGAGGCTGCTTTAACTTCCAAGGTTCCATGTTATGGAACCCTGGAAATTGTAGTTTATTGTGGCCTTGGAGTTTTCTGAAAGAGAAGTTGAAATGTCTTAAAAAAAAAAACTACAGTTCCCAGCATTCCCTAGGATGGAGCCAGGGCAGTTAAAGTGGTCTCAAACTGGATCATTTCTGCAGTGTAGATCGAAACATACTGTAACCAGCACACCACCATGATGATGTTGTTGTTATTGTGTGCCTTCCAGGCACTTCCGACCTATGTCGACCCAAAGGCGAATCTATCATGGGCTTTTCTTGGCAAGTTTTTTCCTTCTGAAGAGGGTTTGCCTTGGCCTTTTTTCTGAGGCTGAGAGAGTATGACCTGCCCAAAGTCACTCCAGGCCTGAGCAAGGATTTGAATCCTGGTCTTTCAGAGTCCAGCCTTGAAGCCATGACAACACGCTACCAATTGCCTTTTGGTCAGTGCTAACTTGCCTGATGGTTTCTTTACTCAGAGGTAGTCTGCTTTTGCTTTCCTCTGAGGCTGAGAGAGTGTGACTTACCCAAGGTCTCCCAGTGGGTTACATTTGTTGTGGGCCTTTAAGTCATTTCTGACTTATAGAGGCAGTAAGACTTTTCTTGGGAGGAAATATTGTAATAAAAGGAAAAGTAAGCATCAATATTCAATGCTGCTGAGTCTTATTTTAGAGCTACACTAGAGGACCTTGGAGTCCTCTTTTAAACTTTGGGACTCTTGGGGTTTGTGTGTGTTTGTGGGATTTTGGAGAGGGCTACGAAACCCACTGGGTGACCTTGGGCAAGTCACACTCTCTCGGCCTCAGAGGATGGCAAAAAAAACTGGCCAAGATCATGCCAGGCCTCTAGATGATGGAGCTATAGTGCTTAATGTGTCAAATTGCATCCTTTCTCCAGTGTAGATGCCCTCTAAGATTTGGAAAGAGAGTCCTGTAGGGACTAGAGAAGGTCCCAAAGTATAAAGATATAGAATTAAATTGCATTAAAGTCCAAAGCAGCTGGCTCTTTGCATTTCCAATTTCTATGGTTGTGGCTATGAAAGCTGACAGGAGGAGGGAAAGGCACTCCTTGGAAGCCTGGGTCTGGAGGCAAATTCTGCCATGGATGCAATGGAGGGCCCAAAAGACAGATGGAGGGCTCCTAGAGCAAACCAAGCCCCAGTTCTCACCAGGGCTGTGCCATCTCAGCAGAATTGTTGCAGTTTGGTCCTGCTTTAACTACTATGGTGCAATGCTATGTAATCCTGGGATTCGTACTTCTGTGAGGCACTAGAGCTCCCCTGCAAGAAGGCCAAAGAACTAATAAAAGTACAAATCCCAGAATTTGCTGTTTGCAAAGCTGAGAAAAGTATTAATTAAAACAGAGTGAAAGGGCAGTTCCTGACTCAGTGAATTATAAGGTTGTTTCTTCTTTGTGGTCTCTGCGAATCACACAAATTGATTATGTCTGCACTTCCTCAGCTAGCTTGGAAAGTTCTAGTATCACTGGGCAACTTTTTGGCGGTAGCTCCGCCAACCCCATAAAACCCCTGGCGTTCCCGCCCTTTCCTCAGTTCCTTTCATCCGCCGCGTTAGCAGCTATCAAGGAACTTCGCTACTTAGAGTCGCTCGTTTCCACTGTTGAAAAACCTTGACCTAGGGCTTTTTTGACCTGTTTCTGGCTTCTCTCTCGGATTGCGCTTCTGGTGTTAGCAGATCGTTTGCCCTCGGATTGTATTACGACCTCATTTTCTCTTACTGATGGGAAAGATGGTGCCCCTTAAACGCTGTTCTAAACACGGTGGGAAAATCTCCACTTCAGACCGCCATGACGAATGTGTCCTCTGCCTTGGTGAGGCCCATAACCCCAAGGCCTGTTTGATGACTCAGGCCCTTAAGAATAGGGTCCTGAAACTCAACGCTGCCCTATGGGAACAAGCCCTCAGGCCTTCTTCTGCACCCACCAGTAGATACCTCCTCAGGTGAAGGACCCTCGTCTTCTGTAGTGGAGAAGTAACAGGAGAGAGGTAAGGACCAAGGAGAGGTCCAGGGATAAATCTTTGAAAGACAGGAAGACTTCTAAGAGTGACAATGGCCAAGGGGGTTCCACTAAAAGGTAGCACCTCGAACCAACCGAGGATTATTCTCCACACCGTTCCACTTCCAAAAGAGCCCGATCCGCCTCCCCACGGGGACAGTCGAAATCGAGGCCCTCGATCAGGCCAGGACCCCACCGGCCTCCTTGGGCCCTGAGATGATTCCCTCCACTGCGGTACCAAATCCCTCGACTCCTTCCATCCATATTGATTCAGAGTCAGAGGGTGAGATTCGGGAGCAGGAACCACCATCCCTGACTCCCCACCAGCCGGACGAGCCGGTACCGACTACTTCTCACTCCCGTTCATGGACCTCGAGAGGTTATTTTCCTCGGCCGTACACAGACTTCCGAGAATGGTGTCAGGACACTCCCTCCTCCACTGACCGAAGCTTGTCAGTCGAACCCATTTGTGTGATTCGCAGAGACCACGAAGAAGGAGGACAGGTTGCTTACCTGTAACGGTATTTCTTCAAGCGGTGATCTGCGAATTCACACAAATCCCACCCATGCTCCCCACAGTCGTGTCCTGCTCATTATTTGGAAATTCCTGCTGGCGCTGCTTGGCGGCGTACGTTTTGGAACTGAGGAAAAGGGGGGAACGCCAGGGGCTTAATAGGGGTTGGCGGAGCTACTGCCAAAAAGTTGCGATCTGAGATTTGCCCAATGATACTAGAACTTTCCGAGCCAGTTGCGCAGGCGCAGACATAACCCATTTGTGTGAATTCACAGATGACCGCTCAAAGAAATACCATTACAGGTAAGCATGTTTACATTTTTACAGGAATGGCTATTTCTTATTTCCTTGAAATGAACTGCAGCCAACTCGGTGAAGATAAGGTAAGGCCTACACACAGACACACACTGGCTAGCATCCCTAGATTAATCATAGATTAGACGTATTTCCAAAACCTCTTTTAGAAAGGTTCCCAAGAGCCACTGCAAGAGCCTGCCACGCTTTTAGCTAGAGTTTAGTTCCACAGAGTAAGTGAAGAGCTTCGACAGCCTCAGTTTTCTTCCTGTGCGTAAATCCAGATGGCAGCCTGGGGATCTGCCTACTTGCCAATGTAAAGCTGGAAAATGTAGTGAGGCCACTCCAAGAATAAGTGACCAGTAGGTGTACTTGTTGCCTTAAACTTAAAGCACAGGAATGGCAGCACTGTCATAGGCTTTTCCTCAGTCAGGTGTAGCTTTATGTTTGTTCTATTTGGTTCTTCTCTCATATTCATGGAGGTTTCAGTAATCTAGTTCTTCCTGAGTATTTGGGGGGGGGGGGTCAGTCTATCCACTAGCCTAGTTTTGGGGGGCCTTCATGGTCTCCCTCTTTCCAAATCCAGGAAATTGCAGCTTGGAACGTAATTTTTGCAAGAGCTGCATGAGATGAAGGTAAAACGGTGCCTTTTGTCCCTTGAAGGGAGTGACAGGAAGGGGAATTCTAACTGCCATGGTACCTCTGTGAGGAAACGCAGATCCCAAGAAGCCATTTTCTCTGCTCATATGTCTAGGCTCCATGGATTTGGGTTTGAGAGGGTGGCTCAATTCAGCTGTTTCTTTTTCCAATCTTCTTTCCCATTTTTTCTCTTCTAAAAGATCTCCTTGCAGCTTAGAGGGTGAATCCCCCGGGGGGGCTAAACACTCCGTCCCCCGTTTTGGGATGCTCCAGTCACTTCTGTCCCCTTTGCCTTCTGGGCAGAGACGATCCTGTTTGCCCAATGCAGAGAGAGCCCAGAGAGCCATCCCTGGCAGAGCATGCTGGGTCCCATCGGAGGGTGAGCAAGGGGGTGCACCCCTGCTGCCGTGGGGGACGCTGTGGGGACCTGCCATCTTGCTCCCAGCCTAGATCTGCAGACAGAGCTGCCTCTGGGTTCACAGCAGCGTCTTGGTGCGAGGGCCAGACCCTGTTGCAGACCTAGAGGTCTACTCTGCCTGCAAATCATTTCTTTAAAACCCCTAAAACAATATAAATATTAAATTCCCAGATAAAACAACAAAATAAAATAATAAATAAAAGCTTAAAAGACCCCAAAATATAAAATATCCCAATAAATAGGTTCCCTGCTTAAACGTTAAAAGCCCCCTTAAACCAAAAATACCCCTTTGCCTCCGTTTGGGACTAACTGGAAGATGCCCCTTGCTCTCAGTTAGCCTCAAAGGTGCTACAATCCCCCTTTGCCTTGTAGATCTTCAAACCCCGGTCCCTCTGGTGACCAACCTGACCGGCCTCAGTGGGGTTCCCCGCGACAGCAGGGGTGCATTTCCTTGCCCATCCTCCAGTGTGACCCTTGGCATCCTCTGCCAGGAATGGCTCTCTGCATGGGCCTCCATTGGGCAGACAGGACCCTCTCTGGGCAGAAGAAAAAATGGGAAGAAGCCTGACTGCAGACTCTCCTCCCTTGAAGGAGTCCTTTGACCTTTGGATTTCCGAAGGCCAACATTTTCCAGGAGCGCTTTTGCTGCCTGGCAGAAGGGATTTGGACTGGATTTCCTTTGGGGGTCCCTTCCAACTCCAGCGTCCCCAAACTGGTAGCAGAGCCTTTTGCCCTCCCTGGTCATTCATTCTCTAAGCTGCAACTGGACCTTTTGGATGAGAAACAATGGGGAGAAGGAAGATGGGAAAGGGAAACAGCTGGGTTGGGGTGTGTTCTCTAATCGGAATCCATGAGCAGAAATATGAAGAGAGATCATTGGTTTCCTGGTGCGCTGCATTTCCCCATGGGCTTCCATCGTAGTTACAATTAGGTCAAGACCACTGGCCGGTCATAAAGGTTAGGAGGCCAGTGGCAAAACCCGATCTGAGCAGTAGTCCGAAGTAGCCTTGTCCTTCTCTCAGTGTGGTGCTTAACACCCTCTTGGCTCCTTCTCTGCCCTTCTGGAAGGACAGTGACCCTCCCTCATTTAAAAGCTAGCTGGGAGGGCCATGAGTTAGCTTTCAGGGGTGGCCTGTGGAGGCTGAGCTAAATCTCGTGTCCTCCTTTCTAGTCCAGGCCAAAGTTAAGGGGCAGAGGCAGGTAGGGGCTGAGGGTAAAGTGTGAGGCTGTGAGAGTGGCACCCAGGGGGGCCTTTGTATAAATGGCAGGAACTCGCTGAGCAGATGTTAAAACTAGGGGCTCAGTATCTAGCATTGACCCCAGATCAGATGCCTAGAACATCATGCAAACGGGCAAAGTGTAGCACCATGCCCTTGATCTAGAACCCTGGCAGGTAGGTCCCTCTACAAACTCTCCTGCCTTTACCTCCTTTCCTCCCTTCTTTTTATGGAAATGAAACAAAATGCATGACTCTGAGAATAGCAAAAGCAGGGTGGTGATCCTTGTAATTCCATTTCACCACCCGACATTTCCTAGTCTCTTCCCTGGAGAATGCACTTTGCATGCCTTTATCTCTAGAAGGGATGGACCACCCGCTGTAGCTCAGGTGCAGGCCTCTCCTGCCATTGGCCAGAAGGCATAGTGGTCCCAGGCGCTCTGGATTTATGCACAGGAATGATGGAGGCGTGTGGCATTGCAGTGGATTAGCTTATGGTAGTTCTTGTGGAGGCTGCGATACTGCAGACAGAAGAGGCCTTTTTTAATGACTAGGAAAGTGCCTCTTCCAATGATTTGCTGCTCAGCATTCACTGATTTTGGTCTCAAACAGCCTTTTAATCCTTGCTAATATGGCTGTTTTCTTGAAATTACTTTGGCCACCCAAGGTAGGAAAAGTCTTTCAAAATGGATTCCTTGGGTAATTTTTAAGTTTCCTTTTTTGCAAATTAAAAAGTATCTTAGTTGCTGTCCAGTTTCCTTGCCCACTTGGTGCAGTTCCCTGCATCCTCCTCCTCCTCCGCAGCAATGCCCTGGGGCCTTCCCTCCCTTTGAAGGGGCTGGTTCTCCTCCTTTTATCCCTTTATTCTCCCAGAAAGCCATGCAGCGTTAGGAGAGGCTCAGAGAGAGAGGGGCCCAAGGCCAGCCATTGCCTCATTGGGGAGTTGATGGAGAACCAGCCATGACACCCCTATTTGTGATCCCATACCTTCACACTGAATGCTTGTAAATACCAAGTACCAGCGTTGCCTGCCCCATGGACACCCCTGGGACCCCTGACCCCCGTGGGTTGGAGGTGGGCCAAGTGTCCTGGCTCTGATAGTCCTCTTTGTTCCGACGCCATGTAACCTCCAACTGAGAGGTGATGAGGAAGAAGAGGGAGGCACAGCTTCATCCCATCCAGGCCTAGAGGCAGGCGAGGAACGGTCCGAATATAGAGGAGGAAGAGGAAGAGGAAGAGCCAGCCATGGATCGAAGGAGGAGACAGCCCCCCTTCCCCGTTAGATTGTAAGCCTGAGGCAGGGAACTCGAACTGGGCAACTGAAGAAGGAGATGTAGATACTTGTAAATAAACACATAATTTTAGCCTTCCAAGGTTTTAAAGGTTGGTTTTCATTATACTGCTCTTCTTTTTCACATCAGTTCAGAAAAATAATCAATGTATGTGTTAAATGTTCTTCCTCCTTAGATTACAAAGATATAGCCGTGTTCATCTGTAGAATCAGTATGTAGGGCACTTTCCTAGACTCAAGTCTTCCAAATGCATCTGAGGACGTAGACTGAGGTCTAGGAAAACTCATGCTACTAATTTCTTTCTTTCAGTTATTCTCAAAGGGGGCTTCAGGATCTCTCACATAGACTAACTCGGCTATATCTTTGAATCCTGTGGCAAAGTAAGATCCTAGTCCTCATGGTTCAGAATCTGGTTCTGGCTTCCCAGGGTCTCAGGCAAGGGAGAGACTTTCCCATTGAACGAGAGTGCAGTTAAAGCAGTCTCTGCAGTGTGTTTTGAAAAAAATTGAAAGAAAAAAATTAGCATTGACCATATACTTTTTTAAAGTGCAGTCAGGTAATTCCTATATTTTATGTATTGGCTTTCATTTAAGAAGTCTGTCTGGGAGAACAGGGTCTCCTTGCCCTGGCTGTTGTTATTTGAATTTATGGCATTTTATCTCCGTATTCCATGGAGTCCTCCGTGCCAGTTTTGTACCTTACAATAGAGGCAGATTGCCCCTTTTCCCTGTGGTACTTATTATCAAAATTAAGTTTACTTGAATACTAAACAACCTCAAGAAATTTGATTCGCTAAAGCAGAGGTAGGCAACCTTTTTTCCCCTTTAAGGGCCAAGGGACTTCAGCTCCCAGAAGCCTCAGCCATGTTGGCCAATAGCTACTGGGATTCTGGGAGCTGAAGTCCCTCGGCCCTTAAAGGGGAAAGGTTGCCTACCCCTGTTTAAAGAATCCTTATTAGCTGTGACGTGACAGTATGTGTATATGTGTGAGATTATATATATAATACGTGCACCGACACACATATATATAGAGAGAGTGAAAGACACACACATACACAGTACCTTTTTTTAACAGAATATTTGTGGGAGAAATAAAGATCAGTTAATAAAATAAAGGCCACTTTAACGGTCCTGGCTAAATTCTAGGGAATCATGGGAACTAGTTTTTTCTGAGACATTGAGCCTTCTGTATCAGATCTCTGTTGCCACAATAAACTACAGTTACCAGGATTCCCTAACACTGAGACAGGACCGTTAATGTGTTCTTAAGCTGCATTACTTGTAGCAGTTTGTAAAGGCCCAAAGACATGTTTATATATATGGGGGGGGGTGTATTTTATATATATATATATATATATGCATATATATGTATGTATGTGTGTATATATATAATGTATATATAATGTATATATAATGTATATATAATGTATCTATGTACATATATGATGCCTTTTTCTCCCAATACCTGTGTAAAAAATAAAGCACACTTGATGGAAAATTTATTGTTTCATTTTTGTTGCCCTGACCAATTGCTGTTCATTGCACTCCATTAAACTGATTTTGAGGGCAGAATAGGGTTTGACTAGATGTCCTTTGAGGTGACCCTTCCATTTCTAG
>JANUYF010000008.1:31623663-31671163 GCA_026167975.1 Phrynosoma blainvillii
CATGTATAATATATATATATATATATATATATATATGCGTGAGTGTGTGTGCACACGGATAGAGTGCATCCCTTTGCTCCCACTTTCCCTGCTGTGGTTCTCTCCTGTAGAAAATTGGGATGTGTAGTTTGGTAAGAGCCCTGGTGCTATGGTCCAGGTGACTGGATTATTATTATTATTATTATTATCCTGTTTATTTGTATCCAGTCTTCCTTCCAGTACAGGGACTCAAGGCGGCTAACAAATTAAAACAGATCAAACCATTAAAAATACAAAGTTTAAAACAAACAATTCAAAAAATGTATTCTAAAATATTTACACCTTTGTACAATATATATTAGTTACCAATATATTCCTTTTTCCATTTCTTTCTTATCTACTAATATATATGAAGACAAAAGCATATTTAACTACTTAGATGTTAGCTAATTTAAAGGATTTAACCTTGTTGAATTATTACCATCCACAAATATCATATATGTGTTTAAACTTGATTTTGTACCGTTCAAACTTTAGTATTTAGAAATCTAAGTTTGTTCCCATATTTGCCCAGTTTGCCCCATTTTTCTACCATAAAGGTCATTATTTTTTCCCAGTCTTTCTTATAATCTTTGGAGGTCTTGACATAAGAGGATGGACGGTCATCTTTCAGGACCGCTTCTACTGTGAATTCCCAAATGGCATTTAGAGGGGTCAGAATAGTTGACCCCTGAGGGTCCCTTCCAGCTCTGTGGTTTTGATTCTCCCAGATTAGTTTCCAATAGAGAGCCAGTGTGGTGGAGTAGTTTGAATGCTGGGCTATGTCTCTGGAGAACAGGGTTCAAATCCCAGCTGAGCTATGAAACCCACAGGCTGATCCTAGGCATGTCACACTCTCTCAGCCTCAGTGGAAGGCCATGCCAAACCCCCGCTGAAGAAACTTGCCAATAAAACCCGCTGCTAGGTTTGCCTTGGGGTCTCCATAAGTCGGAAATGGCTTGAAGGCACCCAGCAACAAAGGTGGACCTCTCACAGGGCTTTCTTGGGAGGATTTCTTCAGAGGAAGTTTGCCATTGCTTTCCACTGAGGCTGCTGAGAGAGTGTGACCTGCCCAAGGCCAGCCATTAGGTTTCTGTGAATGAGTGGAGGGAACTCAACCCCTGACTCCTCAGACCTCTAGATGTCTGGATTATAGCTCTCTCTCCTTCCAACTCTAGGATCCTATATATCCCAATATAGCATAAGTGGGACAGGCTGGATGGCCTTTGAGGACCCGTTCCAACCCTAGGCTCTTTATGTATCTCTTCTGGCAGATGTGTTTGTGTCTGTCGAAAGGAACTATAAGCCAATTGCTTTCCTGGCCCCATTGCCACGTTGGTGCTTAGACTGTGAGTTCCTGCATGGCAGAATAGGGTTTGAGTAGATGTCCCTTGGGGATCCCTTCCTTGTCTAGGATCCTATGTATCCCTTCTGGCATGTATGTTTGTATATCTATAAATGAGCTGCACGCCATTTGCTTTCCTGCCCCCTTCCACTAGGGTGCTTAGATAGTGAGTTATTGTATGGTGGAATGGGGTTGGACTGGATGGCCTTTGGGGGTTTATTCCCAGTCTAAGATCCTTATATATCCCTTCTGGCAGATGTGTTTGTGTTTGTTGAGAGGAACTATAAGCCAATTACTTTCCTGGCCCCATTGCCACGTTGGTGCTTAGACTGTGAGTTCCTGCATGGCAGAATAGGGTTTGAGTAGATGTCCCTTGGGGATCCCTTCCTTGTCTAGGATCCTATGTATCCCTTCTGGCATGTATGTTTGTATATCTATAAATGAGCTGCACGCCATTTGCTTTCCTGCCCCCTTCCACTGGGGTGCTTAGATAGTGAGTTATTGCATGGTGGAATGGGGTTGGACTGGATGGCCTTTGGGGGTCTATTCCCAGTCTAAGATCCTTATATATCCATTCTGGCAGATGTGTTTGTGTTTGTTGAGAGGAACTATAAGCCAATTGCTTTCCCTTCTCACTGGGGTGTTTAGATTGTGAATGAGAAAAGAAGAGTGTTGGACTGGATGGTTCTTGGGGATACCTTCCAACTCTAGGATTCTATATATTCCTCCATGTCAGAAGAGGGTTGGACTAGATGGACCTTGGGGGTCCCTTCCAACTCTAGGATTTTATATATTCCCTCATGTCAGAAGAGGGTTGGACTAGATGGCCCTTGGGGGTGCCTTCCAACTCTAGGATTCTATATATTCCTCCATGTCAGAAGAGGGTTGGACTAGATGGCCCTTGGGGGTCCCTTCCAACTCTAGGATTCTGTACATTCCCTCATGGCAGAAGAGGGTTGGACTAGATGGCCCTTGGGTGTGCCTTCCAACTCTTGGATTCTATACATTCCCTCATGGTAGTAGAGGGTTGGACTAGATTGCCCTTGGGGGTCCCTTCCAACTCTAGGATTCTATGCATTCCCTCATGGCAGTAGAGGGTTGGACTAGATGGCCCTTGGGGGTCCTTTCCAACTCTAGGATTCTATGCATTCACTCATGGCAGTAGAGGGTTGGACTAGATGGCCCTTGGGTGTGCCTTCCAACTCTAGGATTCTGTGCATTACCTCATGGCAGTAGAGGGTTGGACTAGATGTCCCTTGGGGGTCCCTTCCAACTCTAGGATTCTATACATTCCCTCATGGCAGTAGAGGGTTGGACTAGATGGCCCTTGGGTGTGCCTTCCAACTCTAGGATTCTGTGCATTCCCTCATGGCAGTAGAAGGTTGGACTAGATGTCCCTTGGGGGTCCCTTCCAACTCTAGGATTCTATACATTCCCTCATGGCAGTAGAGGGTTGGACTAGATGGCCCTTGGGGGTCCTTTCCAACTCTAGGATTCTATGCATTCCCTCATGGCAGTAGAGGGTTGGACTAGATGTCCCTTGGGGGTCCCTTCCAACTCTAGGATTCTATACATTCCCTCATGGCAGAAGAGGGTTGGACTAGATGGCCCTTGGGTGTGCCTTCCAACTCTTGGATTCTATACATTCCCTCATGGTAGTAGAGGGTTGGACTAGATTGCCCTTGGGGGTCCCTTCCAACTCTAGGATTCTATGCATTCCCTCATGGCAGTAGAGGGTTGGACTAGATGTCCCTTGGGGGTCCTTTCCAACTCTAGGATTCTATGCATTCACTCATGGCAGTAGAGGGTTGGACTAGATGGCCCTTGGGTGTGCCTTCCAACTCTAGGATTCTGTGCATTACCTCATGGCAGTAGAGGGTTGGACTAGATGTCCCTTGGGGGTCCCTTCCAACTCTAGGATTCTATACATTCCCTCATGGCAGTAGAGGGTTGGACTAGATGGCCCTTGGGTGTGCCTTCCAACTCTAGGATTCTGTGCATTCCCTCATGGCAGTAGAAGGTTGGACTAGATGTCCCTTGGGGGTCCCTTCCAACTCTAGGATTCTATACATTCCCTCATGGCAGTAGAGGGTTGGACTAGATGGCCCTTGGGGGTCCTTTCCAACTCTAGGATTCTATGCATTCCCTCATGGCAGTAGAGGGTTGGACTAGATGTCCCTTGGGGGTCCCTTCCAACTCTAGGATTCTATACATTCCCTCATGGCAGTAGAGGGTTGGACTAGATGTCCCTTAGGGGTCCCTTCCAACTCTAGGATTCTGTGCATTCCCTCATGGCAGTAGAGGGTTGGACTAGGTGTCCCTTGGGGGGTCCCTTCCAACTCTAGGATTCTATACATTCCCTCATGGCAGTAGAGGGTTGGACTAGATGTCCCTTGGGGGTCCCTTCCAACTCTAGGATCCTATATATTCACTCATGGCAGTAGAGGGTTGGACTAGATGTCCCTTGGGGGTCCTTTCCAACTCTAGGATTCTATGCATTCCCTCATGGCAGTAGAGGGTTGGACTAGATGGCCCTTGGGTGTGCCTTCCAACTCTAGGATTCTGTGCATTACCTCATGGCAGTAGAAGGTTGGACTAGATGTCCCTTGGGGGTCCCTTCCAACTCTAGGATTCTATACATTCCCTCATGGCAGTAGAGTGTTGGACTAGATGGCCCTTGGGGGTCCTTTCCAACTCTAGGATTCTATGCATTCCCTCATGGCAGTAGAGGGTTGGACTAGATGGCCCTTGGGGGTCCTTTCCAACTCTAGGATTCTATGCATTCCCTCATGGCAGTAGAGGGTTGGACTAGATGTCCCTTGGGGGTCCCTTCCAACTCTAGGATTCTATGCATTCCCTCATGGCAGTAGAGGGTTGGACTAGATGTCCCTTGGGGGTCCCTTCCAACTCTAGGATTCTATACATTCCCTCATGGCAGTAGAGGGTTGGACTAGATGGCCCTTGGGGGTCCTTTCCAACTCTAGGATTCTGTGCATTCCCTCATGGCAGTAGAGGGTTGGACTAGATGTCCCTTGGGGGTCCCTTCCAACTCTAGGATTCTATGCATTCCCTCATGGCAGTAGAGGGTTGGACTAGATGGCCCTTGGGGGTCCCTTCCAACTCTAGGATCCTATATATTCACTCATGGCAGTAGAGGGTTGGACTAGATGGCCCTTGGGGGTCCTTTCCAACTCTAGGATTCAATATATTCCCTCATGGCAGTAGAGGGTTGGACTAGATGGCCCTTGGGTGTCCCTTCCAACTCTAGGATTGTATATATTCCCTCATGGCAGGATGGGGTTGGACTAGATGTCCCTTGGGTGTCCCTTCCAACTCTAGGATTATATATATTCCCTCATGGCAGGAGGGGGTTGGACTAGATGGCCCTTGGAGATCCCTTCCAACTCTAGGATTCTATATATTCCCTCATGGCAGGAGAGGGTTGGACTAGATGGCCCTTGGGGGTCCCTTCCAACTCTAGGATTATATATATTTCCTCATGGCAGGAGGGGGTTGGACTAGATGGCCCTTGGGGATCCCTTCCAAAGCTAGGAAACTAGTTTTCCCAAAGCGCTTGAGAGGCTCCTGACAGGCAGGAGAGGCGGCCAATGGGGAGCTGGAGGCGGGACTGGAGAAAAAGGCGGGCTCCTTCGTGGGAGAAAATGGCGCCGATGCGACTCTGAGGGAAAAGAAGGGACATCTTTTTGAAATAAGGCAACCAGCCTTTCTTCCCGCCCTTTTCGCTGGTTGGCTGTTGCCACGTGACGGAAGGCGCCGGGGCCAATGGGAGCCGCGAGCGCGGAAGGGGCGGGGCAGTACAAAAAGGCCAGCTTCGTGAGGTAAAAAGAGGAGCTTTTGGTCGAAGCGGAGAAGGTTCTGGAGGAGGAGGAAGGAAGAAAAGGAGCCTCAGGGGCGAAGGAGGAGAGGAAGTGAAGGGTGAGCCTCTCCTCAGGGAAAGAAAGAAAGAAGCCGCCGCCCGCCTTTGGCTTAAAATGGTTTATTTGGGGCCTGGCTGAGGGGGGCGGGGGGGCTCGCGGGTGAGAGGAGGGAAGGAAGCCTTTTAATGCTTTCTAATGCCTTCTTTATTTATACAGTGCTCTAACCAGAACTCAGCACTCTGCATTTTGTTGTTGTTGTTTCTGTGTGCCTGAAGGTCGCTTCTGACTTATGGAAACCCTAAGGCGGACCTCTTGTGGGGTTTTCTTGCCAAGTTTCTTTAGAAGAGGGTTTGCCTTTTCCCTTCCTCTGAGGCTGAGAGAGTGTGACGTGCCAAGGTCTCCCACTGGGCTTCATTTTTTGTTGTGGGACTTTAAGTCGTTTCTGTCTTATAGAGACACAAAGACTCTTCTTGGAGGGAGGGAGAGAAATATTGTAATAAATGGAGTCTGCAAGATGGAGTCAGAGCCCTTAAAGTGGCTTTAAACTGCAACCCTCAGGGCTTCCAATTGGTGGCTTCTTGCTTTGTGGTTATTGTGTTATTTGTGAGACTATTACTTACAATGCATTGCTATTCTCTGTTTGCTGCTGTGGATGGGGAGAGATGTCTTTTGGGGACCATTATTATTTCGTACTTTGCACTTTGGACCAAAAAGAGCCATTTTCTGAGGTAAATTTAAAGAAGTCATTTTCCTGCCTTTTTTCCACAGCTTTTGCCAAGCTCCTGACAGGCAGGAAGGGCAGCCAATGGGAGCCCCGAGTCGAGAAAGGGGCGGGGAATAAGCTGCCGAGGTGAATAAAGAAACTGAGGGAATAAAGTAAATAAAATGTGGCCCTTTTTGTTTTGTGTGTTTATTTACTTTATTCTCTGCTGTTATCCCAAGACAGGACTCAGAGTGGAAAGCAAGACTGAAGAAGCCGGGAATGAAGGGAAGGAGCCAAAGGCAGCAGCATTCAAGTGAAGGTGGAAGAAGCAGCAAAGGCAGTGTATGAGGGATATGTAGTTTTATTCTGCTTATCTAGATAATAAAACATCTTATTTATTTAGATAGTGTATCTAAGAAGTATATCTATAGCATTTTGAGTCAGGAAAAAAAATGTGGGCGTGGGGAGGAAGGAAGGAAATGTCTGTTTTGTTCATTTGATTCTGTTCATTTAGTTTATGCTCTACATTTTGTCCCAATGCAGGGCTTACGGCAGAAAGAAATCTGGAGGCCTTTGAAGATGCAAGGAAGAGGGAAGGAAAGGAAAGGAAAGGAAGAGTGCAGTGGAGTGGAGTGCTCAAGGTCTTTAAAGACAGAAGAAGGAAGGAAAGAAAGGAGCAAGGGAAGAAGGGAAAGGAAAACAAAGCAATGCTGAAGTGAGGATGAACTGCAGCCAACTCAGTGAAGATAAGGTAAGGCCTTCCAGCGTGAAGGAAAATGCTACACATACACACACAGACACATCCTTAGATTAGTCTAAGATTACATCAGACTCCAGGGATCTGTTGTAATACTCCCTTGAACCTGTTTAGGGGTTCTTGGAAAGAGGTTCCCAGGAGCCATTGCCAGAGTCTGCGACAGTTTTAGTTAGTTTTTAGGTTTCATAGAGCAGGTGAAGAGCTTAGACAGCCTCATTTTCCTTCCTGTGCCCTAAATCTAGATAGCAGCCTTGAGACCTGCCTACTTCCCAATGCAAAGTAGAGAAATTTAGCAAGGCCACTCCAAAAATAAGTGACCAACTAGTAAGTGTACTTGTTGCCTTAAACGTAAAGCCATAGGAATGGCAGCAGTACCAGAGGCTTTTCCTCAGTCTGGTGTAGCCTAATGGTTCTTCTGTTCTTAATCAGCTCCAGACAGGAAGAACTCAGGAGGTTTTTGTGAGATTCTTCTAGAAGAACTCTTTGAATAGGAAAATCAGAATTGGAAAAATATAGATAATGGAGTGGCCCAACATTGGCAGTTGCAAAGGCCTCTTCTTAGCTGAGGCAAAAAGAAGGTTTCTCTCTACTGGGAGAAATCCGCCAAAAAAGAAAAGAAAAGAAAAATGGAGGGAGGTGGCCGCTAACTTTACTCGCAGCCCCTCTTAGATTAGTTAGAGAGGATGACAGAACCAAAAAGAGATTTTTAATGGCAAGGAGATATTTAGAGCCTATGAATTAACATTTTACATAGAATGCAAGAGTAGAAGAGACAATTTATTAGTGTCCTAGACTAGCAGAAACTCAAAAGAGAGTCTTAGTATGAGCCAGGCCCCATAAATGCCTCAGGCATTTGCCTTGGAGGCCAGTAGACTCTCCTTCATTGGAGATTTTAAGCAGAGGTTCTGTCATCTGTCAGGGGTCCTTTAATGAGGATTCCTGCACTCTCTGTCAGGGTTGGTCTTTATGACCTCTGAGGTCCCCTCTAGCTTTATTCCTCTACAGTTGCAATCTGAGTCATCAGGTGAGTGAGATTAGCTCCAGAATAAGAATACCAATGACAGAAACTGCATTCTTTATGGATGCTACTTACTCAAGGATGAGAAACGAGTTAGAAGGCCTTTTTAATGAGATTTTGTCTAGCCCAGACGGTGGGAAGGGCTGCCAGAAGGACATTTCCATGACATCCGTGGAAGTCTTGGCAATCCAATTCTTCCTGACCATTTTAGGGGGGAACTAGTTCTGGGGGGCCTTCATGGTCTCCCTCTTCCTAAATCCAAAACATTGCAGCTTGAAAAGTAACTCGTACAGGAGCTGCATCAGATGATGGTAAAACAGTGCCTTTTGCCCATCCCTCCAAGGTAGTGACAGGAAGGGGAATTCTAACTGCCATGGTGATTCTGTGAGTAAATGCAGATCCCAAGAAGCCATTTTCTCTGCTCATATGTCTAGGCTCCATGGATTTGGGTTTGAGAGGGTGGCTCAATTCAGCTGTTTCTTTTTCCAATCTTCTTTCCCATTTTTTCTCTTCTAAAAGATCTACTTGCAGCTTAGATGGTGAATCCCCCGGGGGGGCGAAACACTCTGCCTCCAGTTTCGGGGTGCTCCAGTCTCTTCTGTCCCCTTTGCCTTCTGGGCAGAGACGATCCTGTTTGCCCAATGCAGAGAGAGCCCCGAGAGCCATCCCTGGCAGAGCATGCTTGGTCCCATCGGAGGGTGAGCAAGGGGGTGCACCCCTGCTGCCGTGGGGGACGCTGTGGGGACCTGCCATCTTGCTCCCAGCCCAGATCTACAGACAGAGCTGTCTCTGGGTTCACAGCAGGGTCTTGGTGCAAGGGCCAGACCCTGCTGCAGACCCAGAGGTCAATTCTGCCTGCAAATTATTTCTTAAACCCCCCTAAAACAATATAAATTTTAAAACCCCAGATAAAACCCCATAATAAAATAGCTTTAAAGACCCCCAAACTTTAAAAAGAAATGTAAAACATCCCAATAATTGCTTCTGCCTGCAAATCATTCCTTTAAAACCCCTAAAGCAATATAAATGTAAAATCCCCATAATATAATTTTAAAGACCCCCAGAGTTTAAAAAGAAGTATAAAACATCCCAATAAATAGGTTCCCTGTTTAAACGTTAAAAGTCCCCTTAAAATAAAAGTATCCCTTTGCCTCCCTTTGGGACTAACTGGAAGATGCCTCTTGCTCTCAGTTGGCTTCAAAGGTGTTTGCCTTGTAGATCTTGAAACCCTGGTCCCTCTGGTGACCAACCTGACCGGCCTCCGTGGCGTTCCCCGCGACAGCAGGGGTGCATTTCCTTGCCCATCCTCCAGTGTGACCCTTGGCATCCTCTGCCAGGAATGGCTCTCTGCATGGGCCTCCATTGGGCAGACAGGACCCTCTGGGCAGAAGAGGAAACGGGAAGAAGCCTGACTGCAGACTCTCCTCCCTTGAAGGAGTCCTTTGACCTTTGGATTTCCGAAGGCCAACATTTTCCAGAAGCGCTTTTGCTGCCTGGCAGGAGGGATTTGGACTGGATTTTCTTCGGGGGTCCCTTCCAACTCCAGCGCCCCCAAACTGGTAGCAGAGCCTTTTGCCCTCCCTGGTCATTCATTCTCTAAGCTGCAACTGGACCTTTTGGATGAGAAACAATGGGAAGAAGGAAGATGGGAAAGGGAAACAGCTGGGTTGGGGTGCGTTCTCTAATCGAAATCCATGAGCAGAAATATGAAGAGAGATTACTGGTTTCCTGGTGCGCTGCATTTCCCCATGGGCTCCCATCGTAGTTACAATTAGGTCAAGACCACTGGCCGGTCATAAAGGTTAGGAGGCCAGTGGCAAAACCCGATCTGAGCAGTAGTCCGAAGTAGCCTTGTCCTTCTCTCAGTGTGGTGCTTAACACCCTCTTGGCTCCTTCTCTGCCCTTCTGGAAGGACAGTGACCCTCCCTCATTTAAAAGCTAGCTGGGAGGGCCATGAGTTAGCTTTCAGGGGTGGCCTATGGGGGCTGAGCTAAATCTCATGTCCTCCTTTCTAGTCCAGGCCAAAGTTAAGGGGCGGAGGCAGGTAGGGGCTGAGGGTAAAGTCTGAGGCTGTGAGAGTGGCACCCAAGGGGGCCTTTGTAGAAAGGGCAGGAACCCACTGAGCCAGATGTTAAGACTAGGGACTCAGTATCTCTAGCATTGACCCCCGCTGCCTAGAGCATCTTGCAAATGGGCAAAGTGCAGCACTATGCCCTTGATTTAGAAATGTTCCTGCCTTTCCCTCCCTTCCTCCCTCCTTTGTAATGAAATGAGACGAAATGCATGACTCTGAGAATAGCAAAAGCAGGGTGGTGAGCCTTGTAATTCCTTTTCACCACCCGACATTTCCTAGTCTCTTCTCGGGAGAATGCACTTTGCATGCCTTTATCTCTAGAAGGGATGCACCACCCGCTGTAGCTCAGGTGCAGGCCTCTCCTGCCATTGGCCAGAAGGCATAGTGGTCCCAGGCGCTCTGGATTTATGCACAGGAATGATGGAGGCGTGTGGCATAGCAGTGGCTTAGCTTATGGTAGTTCTTGTGGAGGCTGCAATACTGCAGGCAGAAGAGGCCTATTTTAATGGCTAGGAAAGTGCCTCTTGCAATATCCTACTGCTCAATATTCCCTAATTTTCATCTCAGACAGCCTTTTAATCCTTGCTAACATGGCTGTTGACTAGAAATTACTTTGCCACCCAAGTTAGGAAAAGTCTTTCAAAATGCATTCCTTGGGTAATTTTTAAGTTTCCTTTTTTAATTTAAAAAAGTATGTCAGTTGTAATTTAGTTTCCTTGCCCACTTGGTGCAGTTCCCTGCATCCTCCTCCTCCTCCTCCTCCGCAGCAATGCCTTGGGGCCTTCTCTCCCATTGAAGGGGCTCGTTCTCCTCCTTTTATCCCTTTATCCTCCCAGAAAGCCATGCAGCCTTAGGAGAGGCTCAGAGAGAGGGGTCCAAGGCCAGCCATTCCCTCATTGGGGAGTTGATGGAGAACCAGCCATGACACCTTCATTTGTCATCCCACACCTTCACACAGAATGCTTCTTTTTCCCCATTTCTTTTCTTGGTCTCCATGCTTATATTTAACTCCATTTTTTATTTTAGTCAGGTTTCCTAGTTGATATGGGCCAATTTAAATGTTCTTCCTTTCTCCTGAGATTTTAGTCCTGTAAGGATGTGGTTTTAGGATGGAGGGAGCCTCGGCTTCAACAGGTAGGGCTTCGTGGATCTGGCCGGCTTTCAGGTACGTTTTTCTCCTCAGAGGCCTTGCTGGCAGAGGGAGGACACAATCCTCCGAAGGCAATGCCCCCCTTCCTCCCTCCTTCCCTCCTGGTGCCATGGCTGCTGTATCAGGGCCTCTCTTCCCAGCCCTTCTTGATATTTTCCTTTGGTTCTCAGCTGGGAAGAGGCAGGGGACAACTGGTGATGCTCCCATTTTCTCTCACACTAATTCACTAACACTAATAGACACCACTGCTAAAAAGTGAGCTTGTTCTGTGGTTTGTTCTCTGTGGTCTTTGATGGTAGATGGAAGGATTTTGGTTGAAGAACAGAGCCCCACTCTTTGCCCCTGCCTCTCCCATGAGACCCTCCATTTCAGCATCCAGTCCTTCTGGATCTTCCTGGCCTCTCCTTCCCCACAGAGAGCCCCAAAGAGCAGCTTAGCCCCAGGAGGAGACCCTGACATTGGCGGGGGGAGAGTGGCAGCCCCCCAAATGCCAGCATTGCCCGCCCCATGGACACCCCTGGGACCCCTAAGCCTCAGGGTGGAGGTGGCATATGTGTCCAGGCTCTGATTGCTTCCTTTGTTCCAGCGCTGTGTAACTTCCACCTTAGAGGAAGAGAGGAAGGAAGCGTCAGGCACAGCTCCATCCTGTCCAGGCTCAGAAGCATCCAAGGAAAGGCCTGCCTCCACCGGAATGGCCCTTCCCTGACCATGGAGTTAGAAAAGAAGAGGAGGAGGAGGAGGAGGAGGGAACTTCCAAGTGAAGAACTTTTTGGCTGAAGAGCGAGATGTAAGTATTGCTCAGTAAATACAGCTTAGAGCCCATCTTCTATTGACCTTTTATCTAGTCTAAAACACACAGAGAGAGAGAGAGAGTCAGCAGCTGGAGAAATCAGGACCTAGGGACTTTTAAAGACACAAATACTTTTCTTGAAGGGAGAAAGGGAAATATTGTAATAAATAGGTAAGTAAATATCAATAATCAATGCTGCTGAGTTTATTTTAGATCTCCAGTTCAGGAGCTTGGAGACCTATGTCTGCATCAGTCCAATACACAAGGCAGAAATAATTCAGTTTGAGACCGCTTTAACTTCCCTGTCTCCATGTTATGGAACCCTGGAAATTGCAGTGTATTGTGAAGTCGGAGTTCTCTGACAGAGAAGTTGAAATGTCTCACAAAACTAGTTTTTTTTAATTTTAATTTATATTTTAATTTTACATGTATCTGTATATTTATATATAGTTCATATACACACGAGAAAAAATAAGTTATTTGCCAGGACACCGTGTGGATATCAAAATCCATATATACATACACACACACACACATATATATATATATATATATGTATGTATGTATGTATGTATAAGTTTGCAGTACTGGAGTATGTCCAGAAGGAGGTGCTCATCTCCTCTTTGAAGGAGAAGCCCGCCAGTAGGTGCCCTCCTTCCATTATATTATATTTTACATATATATGAACTATATATTTATATCTATATCTATATTGATATCTAAAGACTTCCTTATTCCTAAGTCCAAGTAAAATTGATTCTTCTTGATTCCTTTTTTCCTTCTCTCAGATCATAATTCTTAAATCTTAAAATTAGTTAAATTAATTCAACCCTTTGTTGTTGTATTGTTGATATATATTTGTACATATATACTTATTTATCTCTGTATTCTAATTCCATTTCATATTTTATAATTTGTTAGAATATACTTTCTTTTTGTCATTTTTTCTATTCTCATTTCTTCTGAAGTAACCTCTTGTCTATAAAGAATTAGCTACACTATATTAGTATGAATTTTATCTTACTGTTGCCCATTTTTTATTAATTTTATTCTCAGACTTGTAATTTTTTTTCCTATTTTCATTTCTTTATCTAAAGAGAATATTTTGATTTCATTTTTGTTTTGGTATTTTCTTATTTCATATTCATTTCTTTGAAAATTATTTTTCAATTTTAATTTATCTGATTTTATAATTATAATTTAAAGGCTCACCTTGAGAGAGGAATTCATATTTAATTGAAAGGAAAAATAAAATAAAAGAATAAAAACAAGTAAAGAAAATTAAAATATAAAAAATTGAAAATAAAAAGCGAAACAAAATGTCAAAATAAATATAAAAATAGAAAACCTAAACAGGATGATTTAAAATGAAGCTATGGATCCCTGCATGACATATGTGTTTGTGTGTGTCAGGAGGAGCTACAACTCCGATGCTTTCCTGGCCCAGTACCACCGGGGTGCTTAGATTGCGAGTTCCTGCATGGCGGAATGGGGTTGGAGCCAATGGCGTTTTGGATCTCTTCCAACCCTAGGATCCCATGTATCTATCCCTGAATGGCAGAAGTGTTTGAGTGTGTGAGGAGGAACCCGCAGCCAGTAACCTTCTGCCTTCTCCTTCAGCCTGGGCCCCGATTGGTGGGTTCGAAGGAAGCCCCGCCCCCATGGCTCAAAAGGCCCAGAGAGCACTTGGCTCCTCCTTCTTCTCCTTCGTCCTTTGGTTCCCCGGAAAAAGGTAGGAGACCCTCCTTCCCTCCCTCCCTCTCTCTCTCCTCCTTCGTCCAGTTGCATTCTTCGTTTGTTCTGGTTTCTCAGTTCGTGTTTATTCATTTCGAAGGGAAAAGTGGGCAGGAGTGTCTCTAAAGCAGCAGCAGCATCGACCTCTGTGTCTGGGTTTTTGGGGTGGGGAGGGGGGGCTGATGGCCCTGGAGGGCTGCGGTTCCCAAACTCTGGCCTCCTTTTGGAGGGGGAAGGTGACACTCTCTCAGCCCCAAAGGGGAAGGAGTCCTCGGAGAACCTGCCGCTTGCTTTCTTGGTGTGTGGAGTGGGGCGGTAATTGTGGGTCACACTCTCTCAGCCATGGGGAGGTGCACATGTGGTCCTCTTCCTCTCTGCAGACAGAGACCGTTTTTCCTCGTGGGGGGGAGGGCCCTTCCTTTTGTGCACCTTTTAAAAACATTTTTGAATAAGAAATCCTGCTTTTACTTTCGCTTTCCCTTTGAGCCTCCTCCTCCTCCTCTCTTTCAGGGGAGGAGATGAAGGCGCCTTCCTATTGGTTGGCCTCGCCCTCCGTCTCTCTCCGCTGGGCCAATGGGGGCGCTCTCCGAAGCCTCCAGGGTCACGATTGGTTGATTCAATATGGGCCTCCAACCCCTGGAACCCGAAGCGCCTCCGCTGCGAAAAGGAACAGGAAGAGGAAGGGCTGCTGAGAGAGAGGCTGCTGGGCTTTGCGCGTGTTTCCTATCGGTGCCTTTGCCGCCTCCTTCGGTGGATCTTGCTCTGGCTTCCATGCTCCGTTGCTCTTTTGCCAAGTTTGTGTGTTTGTTTGCTTCTGCTTCTTCGGTGATTGGGAGAGGCGCCTCCTGATCCGCCCCCCCATGGGCCCTGATTGGTGGGTTTGAAGGAGGCCCCGCCCCCGACCGTAAATGTCAAAAGCAGAAGAGAAAGGTAAGTGAGCCAGTGACCTCAGCCCCCATCCATACACATGGAAGGCACTGGTGCGCTTGTGGTCTTGTGTGCTTCTCTCTCTTTGTGTGTGCGTGTGCGTGTGTGGTCGTATGTGTGAGTGTCTCTTTATGCGAGGGTGTGGCATTGAAATACCTCTCCTGTCATGGAGTAGTGATCTAACCCCCATCCATACGCATGGAAGGCACTGGTGCGCTTGCGGTCTTGTGTGCTTCTCTCTCTTTGTGTGTGCGTGTGTGTGAGTGTCTCTTTATGTGTGAGTGTCTCTTTATGCGAGGGTGTGGCAGAGAAATACCTCTCCTGTCATGGAGTAGTGATCTAACCCCCATCCATACGCATGGAAGGCACTGATGCGCTTGCGCTCTTGTGTGGTTGTGTGTCTCATTGTGCGAGAGGTCATATAGTTCCTCATACTTTATCTCTGGGAATAAGAATAAATATATTTCTCAGTTTTTCCAGGGAGGAGTAAAATATTCCCAGCTATTTATATTTGTATTTGTCAATAAAGTTTCACCTGAGTTTGTGTTTATTTCCATTTATCCCTCTT
Source organism: Phrynosoma blainvillii (assembly GCA_026167975.1). Taxonomy (NCBI): domain Eukaryota; kingdom Metazoa; phylum Chordata; class Lepidosauria; order Squamata; family Phrynosomatidae; genus Phrynosoma; species Phrynosoma blainvillii. Next base: position 31,638,626 of record JANUYF010000008.1, read on the forward strand.
AATAAAGTGTTGGGGGCATTTTGTGAGTTTGGGGGCCTGAGGGCGTGTGTGTTTCTTTATTTCCATTTATATTTCTTAATAAAGTCTTGCAGGTGTTTTGTGTGTTTTCTACCTGGTATTTGGTGGCCTGAGACCTATGACCTCACAGCTTTCATGTTTGACTTTCGAGTTTCGACTGATGACTTACAGCTTTGACATTTGACTGATGTTTGACATCTGAGGTTGACCTATGACCTCACAGCTTTGACGTTTGATATACGAGCTTGACGTTTGACATCTGAGGTTGACCTATGACCTCACAGCTTTGACGTTTGACATACGAGCTTGACGTTTGACATCTGAGGTTGACCTATGACCTCACAGCTTTGACGTTTGACTTACGAGCTTGACGTTTGACATCTGAGGTTGACCTATGACCTCACAGCTTTGACGTTTGACTTACGAGCTTGACGTTTGACATCTGAGGTTGACCTATGACCTCACACCTTTGACGTTTGACATACGAGCTTGACGTTTGACATCTGAGGTTGACCTATGACCTCACAGCTTTGACGTTTGACATACGAGCTTGACGTTTGACATCTGAGGTTGACCTATGACCTCACAGCTTTGACGTTTGACATACGAGCTTGACGTTTGACATCTGAAGTTGACCTATGACTTCACCGTTTTGACGTTTGACTTACGAGCTTGACCATTGACATCTGAGTTTGACTTATGACCGTACAGCTTTGATGTTTGACTTACGAGCTTGACCTTTTGAGTTTGACCTATGAGCTCACAGCTTTGACGTTTGACTTACGAGCTTGAAGTTTGACATCTGAGTTTGACTTATGACCTCGCACCTTTGACCTCTGAGTTTTGAGCTTTTACCTCCGAGCTTTTATCTTTGGCTTAAGAACTTGACCTTTGACCTCTGAGTTTTGAGCTTTTACGTCCGAACTTTGACTTTTTACCTCTGAGCTTGACCTTCGACTATAGATTTTGGGCTCTCCGGTTTCACCTTTGACCTCTGAGCTTGCCTTTGGCCACTGAGTTTGTCCCAAGGCCACTTTAAATGTTCTTCCTTCTGAAATTTTAGTCCTGTAAGGATGTGGTTTTAGGATGGAGGAAGCCTCGGCTTCAGCAGGTAGGGCTTCGTAGATCTGGCCAGCTTTCAGGTATGTTTTCTTCCTCTGAGGCCTTACTGGCAGAGGGAGGACACAGTCCTCCGAAGGCAATGCCCCGCTTCCTCCCACCTTCCCTCCTGGTGCCATGGCTGCTGTATCAGGGCCTCTCTTCCCAGCCCTTCTTGATATTTTCCTTTGGGTCTCAGCTGGGGAGAGGCAGGGGACAACTGGTGATGCTCCCATTTTCTCTCACACTAATTCACTAACACTGCTACTAATGCTGACATCACATTGACAGTAATGCTGCGTCGTCTCTTCTTTCTCTTAGAATATAGAGTTGTATAGGAAGGTTTGTAGAGTGTGGTAGGGAAGTCTTTGTGTAGTGATTGGTGGGCTCACTTTAGAGCGTGGCGCTTAGATGCCGCTGCTAAAAAGTGAGCTTGTTCTGTGGTTTGTTCTCTGTGGTCTTTGATGGTAGATGGCAGGAATTTGGTTGAAGGACAGAGCCCCACTCTTTGTCCCCTGCCTCTCCCCTGAGACCCTCCATTGCAGCATCCAGTCCTTTTGGGTCTTCCTGGCCTCTCCTTCCCCACAGAGAGCCCCAAAGAGCAGCTTAGCCCCAGGAGGAGAGTGGCAGCCCCCAAATGCCAGCATTGCCTGCCCCATGGACACCCCTGGGACCCCTGACCCCCGGGGGTTGGAGGTGGCACATGTGTCCAGGCTTTGATTTTTTTCTTTGTTCCAGCGCTGTGTAACCTCCACCTTAGAGGAACATGGAAAGAAGCGTCAGGCGCAGCTCCATCCTGTCCAGGCTCAGAAGCATCCAAGGAAAGGCCCGCCTCCACCAGACCAGCCCTTCCCTGACCATGGAGGGAGAAAAGAAGAAAAGGAGGAGGAGGGAACTTCCAAGTGAAGAACTTTTTGGCCGAAGAGCAAGAGGTAAGTACTTCTCAATAAATAAAGCCTAGAGCCCATCTTTTATCTGGTCTAAAACACACACACACACACAGACACAAGCGTTCTTGACAGTCAGCAGCTGGAGAAATCCAGGACCCAGGGATTCCTAGAGAGATGTTCCCTTCAGTAAAAAAGTAGTGCTTTTTGTATTTCTGGTTTTTCCATTTTCATGGGGGTCCAAATACCAGTGAAAGTGGAGGGCCCACTGTACTTTGTAAAATACGAAAACATCTGTGTGTGTGTGTGGCATCTCATTGCTCGGACTTTAAGTGCCATGGCTCCTTCCTCCAGAAACCTGGGATGTTTAGTTTGGTGAGAGTGCTAGTGCTATAGTCCGGGGGAGAGATTTAACTTGAGTACCTTGTTTCCAATTTATGGCAATTGACTAGAGAGCCAGCGTGGAGTAACGATTTGAAGGTTCAAATCCTGGCTCCACTGTGAAACCCTCTGGTTGATTTTGGGGAATTCACACTCTCTCAGCCTGAGGGGATGCCAATGGCAAACTCCCTCTGAGGAAACTAGCCAAGAAAACCTGCTGATAGGTTTGCCTTGGGGTCTCCATAAGTCAGAAATCACCTGAAGGCACCCAGCAACAAAGGTGGACCTCTCACTGCGTTTTCTTTATAGGATTTCTTCAGAGAAAGTTTGCCCTTCCGTTCCACTGAGGCTGAGAGAGTGTGACATACCCAAGGTCATCCACTGGCTTTCATTTGTTGTTATGGGCCTTTAAGTCATTTCCGGTTTATAAAGATAATAATGCTTTTCTTGAAGGAAGGAAGGGAAATGCTGTAATAAATGGGTAAGTAAATATCAATAATCATTGCTGTTGAGTTTATTTTAGATCTCCGGTTCAGGAGCTTGGAGACCTATGTCTGCATCAGTCCAATCCACAATGCAGAAATAATTCAGTTTGAGACCACTTTAACTTCCCTGGCTCCATGTTATGGAACTCTGGAAATTGTAGTTTATTGTGCCCCTGGAGCTCTCTGACAGAGAAGATGAAATGTCTCACAAAACTACAGTTCCCAGAGTTCCCTAGCAGGGAGCCAAGGTAGTTAAAGTGGTCTCAAATGGGATTATTTCTGCAGTGTGGACTGAACCATACTCCAACCAGCACACCACGATGTTATTGTTGTTGTTGTGTATCTTCTGGTCACTTTCGACCTATGGCAACCTTAAGGCGAACCTATCATGGGCTTTTCTTGGCAAGATTCCTTCAGAAGAGGGTTTGCGTTTTCCCTTCCTCTGAGGCCGAGAGAGTGTGATTTGCCCAAAGTCACTCCAGGCCTGAGCAGGGATTTGAATCCTGGTCTTTCAGAGTCCAGCCTTTAAACCATGACAGCAGGCTACCTGCTGCCTTTCAGTCAATGCAGACATGCCTAAGGGTTTATTTACTCAGGTCATTTGCTTTTGTCTGAGGCTGAGAGTGTGTGACTTGCCCAAAGTCACCCAGTAGGTTTCATTTGTTGTGAGCTTTCAAGTACTTTCTCACTATGAAGGCTATGAAACTCACTGGGTGACCTTGGGCAAGTCACACTCTCTTAGCCTCAGGACAGCAAGAAATCCCAGGCTTCTAGATGTTGGAGCTACAGTGTTTAAAGTGATGTCAAATTGCATTTTCCCCCCAGTATAGATGCACTGGAGGATTTGTGATGCTGGATGCGAATTCTGCCACACATCCCCTGGTCTCACCAGGGCTACAGAATTGTTGGAGTTTGATACTGCTTTAACTACTATGGCACAGTGCTCTGGAGTCCTGGGATTTCTAGTTTTGTGAGGCACCAGAGCGCTCTGGCAAAAAAGACAAAGAACTAACAAACTTAACAAAACTAGAAACCCCAGAATTCGATAGCATGGAGCCAGAAACTGCATTAATTTTGCTTTGCAGGTACAGCCTATGTCTGGGCCAGGTAAAGGTCCAATCCATACTGCAGAAATAATCCAGGTTGAGACTGCTTTAAATGCCTCGGCTCTATACCAGGGGTAGGCATCGTTTCCCCTTTAAAGGCCAAGGGACTTCAGTCCCAGAAGCCTTAGCCATGTTGGCCAATAGCTCCAGGGATTTTTGGAGCTGAAGTCCCTCGGCCCTTAAAGGGGAAAGGGTGCCTACCCCTGCTCTGTACTATGGACTTCTGGAAATTGTAGTTGATTGAGGCCCCAGAGCTCTCTGACAGAGAAGGCCAAGAGTGCCCAGAATTCCCTAGGCTGGTGCCAGGGCAGTTAAAGACATCTCAAACTGGATTATTTCTGCAGTGTAGACTGAACTATTCTCTAACCAACACACCACAATGATATTGTTGTTGATGTTGTGTGCCTTCCAGTCGCTTCCGACCTATGGCAACCGTAAGGCGAATGTATCATGGGGCTTTCTTGGCAAGGTCCAAGAAAAAACATGGGTTTTTGTGTGTATTTGTGGATTTTTGGAAAGGGCTATGAAACCCACTGGGTGACCTTAGGCAAGTCACATTCTCTCAGCCCCAGAGGATGGCAACAAATCTGCATTTTTACAGGGATGGCTGCTTCCTTCTTTGGAAAGAACTGCAACCAACGGAGTGAAGATAAGGTAAGGCCTTCCAGCATTAAGGAGACTGTTGCACACACATACAGACACAGAGACACAGTGGCTAGCATCCCTAGATTGGGCATAGATTAGATGTGTTGCAAAATGCCTTGAACCTGTTTAGGGGTTCTTGGAAAGAGGTTCAGAGGAGCCACTGCCAGAGACTGCCACGCTTTTACATAGTGTTTAGGTTCCACAGAGCAAGTGAAGAGCTTAGAGACCCTCAGTTTCCTTCCTCTGCTTAAATCTAGATGGCAGCCTTGGGATAGGCCTACTTGCCAATGCAAAACTGAGAAATTTAGCAAGGCCACTCTTAGAATAAGTGTCAGAATGAGTTTAACGGACCAGTAAGTTGTACTTGTTGCCTTAAACTTAAAGCCATAGGAATGAATGGCAGCAGTACCAGAGGCTTTTCCTCAGTCTAGTGTAGCTTTATGTTTGTTCTGTTTGGTTTTTCTCTCCTATCCATGGAAGTTTTGGTAATCCCATTCTTCCTGAACATTTTAAGAAGGACCTGGTCTCTCCACTAGCCTAGTCCTGAGGGACCTTCATGGTCTCTGTCTTCCTGAATCCATGAAATTGCAGCTTGGAACGTAATTTTTGCAAGAGCTGCATCAGCTGAAGGTAAAACAGTGCCTTTTGCTTATCCCTTGAAAGGAGTGACAGGAAGGGAATTCTAACTGCCATGTTACCTCTGTGAGGAAATGCAGACACCAAGAATCCATTTTCTCTGCTCATAGGTCTGGCCAAGGATTTGGGTTTCCTTTCCATTTCTTCTCTTCTGAAAGATCTCCTTGCAGCTTAGAGGGTGAATCCCCCGGGGGGGCGAAACACTCTGCCTCCCGTTTCGGGGTGCTCCAGTCACTTCTGTCCCCTTTGCCTTCTGGGCAGAGACGATCCTGTTTGCCCAATGCAGAGAGAGCGCAGAGGGCCATCCCTGGCAGAGCATGCTTGGTCCCATCGGAGGGTGAGCAAGGGGGTGCACCCCTGCTGCCGTGGGGGACGCTGTGGGGACCTGCCATCTTGCTCCCAGCCTAGATCTGCAGACAGAGCTGCCTCTGGGTTCACAGCAGGGTCTTGGTGCAAGGGCCAGACCCTGCTGCAGACCCAGAGGTCAATTCTGCCTGCAAATCATTTCTTAACCCCCCCTAAAACAATATTAATTTTAAATCCCCAGATAAAACCCCATAATAAAATAGCTTTAAAGACCCCCAAACTTTAAAAAGAAATGTAAAACATCTCAATAAATTGCTTCTGCCTGCAAATCATTCCTTAAAAACCCCTAAAGCAATATAAATGTAAAATCCCCATTATATAATTTTAAAGACCCCCAGAGTTTAAAAAAAAATATAAAACATCCCAATAAATAACTTCCCTGCTTAAACGTTAAAAGCCCCCTTAAACCAAAAGTACCCCTTTGCCTCCCTTTGGGACTCACTGGAAGGTGCCTCTTGCTCTCAATTAGCCTCAAAGGTGTTTGCCTTGTAGATCTTGAAACCCTGGTCCCTCTGGTGACCAACCTGACAGGCCTCAGTGGGGTTCCCCGCGACAGCAGGGGTGCATTTCCTTGCCCATCCTCCAGTGTGACCCTTGGCATCCTCTGCCAAGAATGGCTCTCTGCATGGGCCTCCATTGGGCAGACAGGACCCTCTCTGGGCAGAAGAAGAAACGGGCAGAAGCCTGACTGCAGACTCTCCTCCCTTGAAGGAGTCCTTTGACCTTTGGATTTCCGAAGGCCAACATTTTCCAGAAGCGCTTTTGTTGCCTGGCAGGAGGGATTTGGACTGGATTTCCTTCAGGGGTCCCTTCCAACTCCAGCGCCCCCAAATTGATAGCAGAGCCTTTTGCCCTCCCTGGTCATTCATTCTCTAAGCTGGAACTGGACCTTTTGGATGAAAAACAATGGGAAGGAGGAAGATGGGAAAGGGAAACAGCTGGGTTGGGGTGCGTTCTCTAATCAAAATGCATGAGCAGAAATATGAAGAGAGATTACTGGTTTCCTGGTGTGCTGCATTTCCCCATAGGCTCCCATCTTTGTTACGATTAGGACAAGACCACTGGCATGTAATAAAGGTTAGGAGGCCAGTGGCAAAACCCGATCTGAGCAGTAGTCTGAAGTAGCCTTGTCCTTGTCTGAGTGTGGTGCTTAACACCCTCTTGGCTCCTTCTCTGCCCTCCTGGAAGGATCATGACCTTCTTCCTCATTATAAAAGCTATCTGGGAGGGCTATGAGTTAGCTATGCGGGGTGGCCTATGGAGGCTGAGCTAAATCTCGTGTCCTTTCTAGTCCAGGCCAAAGTTAAGGGGCGGAGGCAGGTAGGGGCTGAGGGTAAAGTATGAGGCTGTGACAGTGGCACCCAAGGGGGCCTTTGTAGAAAGGGCAGGAACCCACTGAGCCAGATGTTAAGACTAGGGGCTCAGTATCTCTATTATTGACCCCCGCTGCCTAGAGCATCTTGCAAATGGGCAAAGTGCAGCACTATGCCCTTGATTTAGAAACTTGCCTGCCTTTCCCTCCTTCCCTTCTTTTTATGGAAATGAGACAAAATGCATGACTCTGAGAATAGCAAAAGCAGGGTGGTGAGTCTTGTAATTCCATTTAACCACTCGAAATTCCTTAGTCTCTTCTCCGGAGAATGCACTTTGCATGCCTTTATCTCTAGAAGGGATGCGCCACCCGCAGTAGCTCAGGTGCAGGCCTCTCCTGCCATTGGCCAGAAGGCATAGTGGTCCCAGGCGCTCTGGGATTTATGCACAGGAATGATGGAGGCGTGTGGCATTGCAGTGGCTTAGCTTATGGTAGTTCTTGTGGAGGCTGCGATACTGCAGACAGAAGAGGCCTTTTTTAATGGTTAAGAAAGTGCCTCTTGCAAGATCCTGCTGCTCAACATTCCCTAATTTTCATCTCAGACAGCCTTTTAATCCTTGCTAATATGTCTGTTGATTAGAAATTACTTTGGCCACCCAAGTTAGGAAAAGTCTTTCAAAATGCATTCCTTGGGTAATTTTGAGGTTTCTTTTTTTTTTTTTTTTTTAATTTAAAAAAGCATCTTGGTTGCAATTTAGTTCCTTTGCCCACTTGGTGCAGTTCCCTGCATCCTCCTCCTCCTCCGCAGCAATGCCCTGGGGCCTTCCCTCCCATTGAAGGGGCTGGTTCTCCTCCTTTTATCCCTTTATCCTCCCAGAAAGCCATGCAGCGTTAGGAGAGGCTCAGTGAGAGAGGGGCCCAATTGGGGAGTTGATGGAGAACCAGCCATGACACCCCTATTTGTCATCCCACACCTTCACACAGAATGCTTCTTTTTCCCCACTTCTGTTCTTGTCTCTATGCTTGTAGTTAACTCAGTTTCTTTGTTTTAGTCAGGTTTCCCAATTGATATGGGTCACTTTAAATGCTCTTCTTTTCTCCTGACATTTTAGTCCAGTAGGGATCTGCCGCTGCTAAAAAGTGAGCTTGTTCTGTGGTTTGTTCTCTGTGGTCTTTGATGGTAGATGGAAGGATTTTGGTTGAAGAACAGAGCCCCACTCTTTGACCCTGCCTCTCCCATGAGACCCTCCATTGCAGCATCCAGTCCTTCTGGATCTTTCTGGCCTCTCCTTCCCCACAGAGAGCCCCAAAGAGCAGCTTAGCCCCAGGAGGAGACCCTGAGGTGGACGGGGGGAGGGTGGCAGCCCCCAAATGCCAGCATTGCCTGCCCCATGGACACCCCTGGGACCCCTGGCCCCCGGAGGTTGGAAGTTGGCTATGCTTCCAGCTTCTGATAGTCTTCTTTGTTCCATCACCATGTAATCTCCAATTCAGAGGTGATGAGGAAGGAGAAGGAATGGTGCGACCATAGAGGAGGGAAAGAAGAGGAGGAGGAAGAGGAAGACCCAGCTCCATCAAGACCCAGCCATGGATCGAAGGAAGAGACGGTCCCCTTTCCCCATTAGATTGTAAGCCTCAGGCAGGGAACCCCCAAATGGACATTTGAGAGACTGTTTTAGCTGAAGAATGAGATGTAAATGCTTGTAAATAAATACATAAATTTAGCCTTCAAAGATTTTAGAGGTTTGTTTTCATTATGCTGCTCCTGTTCTTCACAGTTCAGAAAAATAATCAATTTATGTGTTAAATGTTCTTCCTCCTTAGATTACAAAGATATAGCTGTGTTTGTCTGTAGAATCAGTATGGTGATCACTTTTGAGACTAACTGAAAGAAGTTGGCAGAATGAGTTTTCCTAGACTCAAGTGTCCTTCCAAATGCATCTGAGGATGTAGACTGAGGTCTAGGAAAACTCATGCTTTCTTTCAGTTCAGTTTCTTTGTTTCAGTTCTTTCTTTCAGTTAGTCTCCAAGGGAGCTTCAAGATCTCTCAACATACTGATTCTACAGACTAACATGGCTATATTTTTTAATCCTGTGGCAAAGTAAGATCGTAGTCCTCATGGTTCAGAATATGGTTCTGGCTTCCCAGGGCCTCAGGCAAGGGAGAGTCTTTCCCTCCTCCTCCTGCTCCTCACAGGCAAGAGGGCAGTGGTGTCCCCCGTAACAATCTTTCGCTTCCTGATGCTGCTGCCGGAGGAACCCAGGAGGAACAGTTCTGCCTGGCTGGAGGAAGGCTCAGGGGCAAGAAAGGCTGCCTTCCTTCCAGAAGGGCTGCCTTCTCTCAAGCCGGTGTCTTCCTTGGATTCCTTCCCAGCTGCAAACAGTGAGAGGGCATGAGGGAGGCTTCCCCCTTGGCCCACGCCTGGCTCCCCCACTGTCTGCATGTGGCCCAAGAGATGGTCTCTCGATTATGCCTTAGCCTTTACTGCTTTGTAAACTATAATTCCAGAGGGAATTTTGGCCTACCTTGGAGTTTTGGGAATGCAATGCCTCCCCATCATTTTAGCAGGGACTCGGCCCCTCTGCCAGCCTGGTTTTGGGGGCCTCCCTCTTCCTGAGCCCCAAAATACAAAAGGGGGGAGGGAGGGAGAGTGGGGGAGAGAGAGAGAAGCAAAGCATTGTTCTCTTTCTTCTTTGATTAGTATCCTTTCTCTTTTCTCTCATGCCAAGCTGTGCCTGGAAGATAGCAGACAGAGGAGGGTGAGCAGATGGCTTTTAAGTATCCAGACTCTTGACAGCCACCAAATCCAGGACACGGCTTGGCTTTCTTTAGCTGAGAGAGAGAAAAGATCTGGAGGGACACGGTGAGCCAAAAGGGGTTTGACTAGATGTGCTTTGAGGGTCACTTTCCAATTCTAGAGACCTGGGTATGGCTTCATTGCAAATAGGGTTTGACTAGATGTCCTTTGAGGGTCCCTTTCCAATTCTAGAGTCCTGTGTATGGCTTCATTGCAAGTGGGGTTTGACTAGATGTCCTTTGAGGGTCCCCATCCAATTCTAGGTTCCTGTGTATGGCTTCATGGCAAATGGGGTTTGACTCGATGTCCTTTTTAGGGTCCCCTTCCAATTCTAGGGTCATGTTTGTGTCTTTATGGCAAAAGGGGTTTGACTAGATGTCCTTTTAGGGTCCCCTTCCAATTCAAAGTTCCTGTGTATGGCTTTATTGCAAATGGGGTTTGGGGGCCTCTTTGTAAGTGTAGGGTGCTGCGTATCCCAGCATGGCAGAAGTAGGTTGGATTTTTAGGGAAGGAGAGTAAAAGCGGAGAAGCCGGGGGGGGGGGGAGAGAGAGGAAGAGAGCGGACTTTCTGGGAGAAGGAATCACACTCTCAGCTTCAGAGAGGCAGGCGATGACGTGCTCTCGTTTGTAGTGAGGAGGTGGAACGGGTTGGAGAGGGAACTTGGTCCCGGGTGCGTGTTTCCGTGGGGGACGGGAAAGAGGTCGGACTTATTCCGCAGCGCTCGGCCAGCCGTTGCCTAGCAGCCTTCTGTCTTGCCGTTTTGGGCTTCAGACGTCATAGGGCTTGCCCTGTAAGACGGATTCCTAGAGTGTATGCGGGTGATACTCTAGTCTTGGAGACCTCTGTGGCAGGCCCTCTTAGACGATTTGCTAGAAGGTCTCTCTGGAGACGCTCTAGCCGTCTTCTAGCGGAGGGCCGGCCCTCCAAGTTGGAATTCCTAGAGTGTACCCTATTGACACTAGGATTTTCGCACTCTATTGGACGCCCTCTGAGACGAACTCCTAGAATGTCTTCATGGAGACGCTCTAGCTGTCCTTTCTCGGAGGGCTGGCCCTCCAATACCGGATTCCTAGAGTGTATACCATGTTGACATTCTAGGCTGTCGCACTTTATGGCAGGCCCTCTGATACGAGCTCCTAGAACGTCGCCTGGGAGACACTCTAGCCATCTGCGCTCGGAGGGCAGGCCCTCTAAGACAGATTCCTAGACCGAGCCCATTTGACGCTCTCGTCTCCCCCCCTCCCCTCTTTTCCAGGCCCTTTAAGGTTTTCCTTCCTAGAGCGTCTCCGTACAGGGTCTTTGGGCCTGCGCATTGGGAGGCCTGGCCTTTAAAAAAGACGTCGCGCCAGCGCCGCCATTTTCTGGCCGAGGAAAAGCGCTGGAGTCGCAGTTTTTGGACGTCACCTGGCGACGGTCCCTTATTTCAGCGTGGTTTTGGGGTTTGAACGTATTTAATTTGACTTTTATTGCCTTTTGCATTTTTTTTAAAGCAATTGTACTGAATATTTAAAGATTTTATTTTAGATTTCATGATTTTCTACGTTCAGTCGTCCCTAATTTTGGCTTAATTTTACTCTTTCCTTTGTATCTCCGGCTTGACTTCGTCTTAATTCTTAGTTATTTGGATTTTCGCTTTTACTTTATGTTCTATTTTAATTTTGTTTCTATAAAAGTATTTTTTATGTTTTTTTATTTTAATTTTATACCTATAATTTCAGGGCTGGCCTTCTAAGAGATTCCTGATGTTCCATTGGATAGGATTTTTTTTTAAAAAAGTTAAAAATGAGTCCCTTCCATTTCTAGCGTCCTGTGTATCCTTTAATGGCAAAAGAGGTTTGACTAGATGTCCTTTGAACAGAGGTTCCTGTCGAATTGAATGGGAAACAAATATAAAACAGAATAAAGACATTTAAATTAAATATCAAATATTAAAAGTATTTGAAAATTATATCGGAAATTAAAATTGAAAAGAATACATATAATAATAGAAAACATAAAAATGATTATTTACCCTCTAAAAGTCAAATAAATACTGAAGATTTTCATTTAAAAAGAGTAAATTTGTCTTTTATTGCATTTTTTAAAATTGTACTCAATTTTTAAAGATTTTATTTTAGATGATATGATTTCCTACCTTCAGTCGTTATTAAATTTTACTTATCTTTATTCTTTTATTCGTACATCATGTTTCACTCCGTTTTAATGCTTACTTATTTTATTTTTCATTTTTGTTCCTTTTTATGACTTTTTTCCATTTTATTTGTATCTCTTTTCAAAAATTCATTTTATATTAAATGCTATTTTATAATTGTAATTTAAAAGCTGTCAAGATTTGTTTATTTGTTCCTCCCTTAAGTCAGTGAAATGCCTGCGCAATTAAATCTGAGCAGGGAAGAGAAAAGAATGCCAGACGAGGTTTGCGTATTTCTCTTTCTTTCAGAGAGAGTAGTTGTGCCAATAGCTCTGTTCATTCAAACGAAAGCAGGGCAAGGCAAGTCCCGTGAACAATGATGACACACGGCACTTGTTTGCTTCTTTGAAGCCAATTGGAGCAGGGAGTTGTTTTGCACAGCAGCCAGCCAAAGAGAGCGGACGGCTTTCACGGCTCTTAGGAACAAGGCCTTGACCAGCCTTACTCCGGCAGGACATCCCCCTCCGTCGGGATCCTCCGCTCCGGCCTCCGGACATGAAGATAGTCGGGGCTGGAAGGTCCCAACGGACATAGGTACAGCATCCCAGAAATGAAAAAGTTACTTTATTTTGTAAGAAACAAAGGAATTGTAGTCCAAAACATATTGCCAATAGACTCCTTCACATGTGCAGTAATTCAATTCAACACCAAATTGGAGGTTTTGCCCTTCATTGTTTGCAGTTCTGCAATACGACAATAGTTTCTTCTCCAACAGATTCTGTTACTTCATGCAAATAACTTTTTAACAGCCTATGGTTTTGACTTTTGTGGATTTGCCTATTCAAGGATTTTATTAATATATTCTCTCTAGGAATATATAGGTCCTCCAGCACAACTTTAACCAAAAGTCACAGTGCATTAGCTAGAGATTCCTAGAGAAGTGTCCTTTCAGGTAAAAACAACACATCCTTTTTGTTCTTTGGGTTTTTCCACATTCATGACTGGGGTCCCATGCCCCTAAAACTAGACAATGCACAGGGAGGGAGGAGCGTGCGCTCCCTCTTTTTTCAGCTGAGACAGTGCAGTGGGCCCATAGATACTCAAGTCCCATTAAATACGGTGGCATCGTAAAAGCATGGCCCTTCTATAAAATTGCTTTTTAAATTCTATATTTATGTACATGTTAACTTTTTTTAAAATGGTATTGTTTTAAATATGCTGTTCAAAGCCTTGAGTCCTTGTATTGGGAGAAAGGTGAGATATAAGATAATAATAATAAGAATAAGAAGAAGAAGATGAAAAGTCAAAGTTGGCATATTGTGCTTTGTTGTGCTTTTTTAAAAAAAAATCCAATCCAAGGATCATTGAATCAAAAACCCAGGAAGAACGAAGGCTGACTTTATTCAAGGCATTCCGAAGAGGAAGGGCGCCATCTGGTGGAGAACTAAATGGCTGTGGATGAACGACCGAAAGTGCTGTAGTGGGAAGCAGAAGCTCTAGAGTTCCACCTGGTGGAAGATAGAGGAACTGCGGGGCAGAAGCCCTTTTCCCAATCAGTAGCCTAGAAAGGGAACCCCAGTTGTCCGACGGTTCCCCCCGGTGGCGCAATAGATTATGGCAGCCTGGTAATGGTCTCCAGGGCCTTGTTTCCCTGCTGCACAAACTCCAAGAGAGCCATTTGGCAGGGCCATAAATTATTGCAGTCAGAGGTCACTGAAGTTACTGCTTTCGAGATGACACTTTCCAGAAAGACAACAGCCACTGAGTGGAGGGCCTCCTCACAATGGCTGACTCTAGGAGGACAGCCGTGATGGGGAAGAGGAAGGAAGGCAAGCGCTTGTCCTCCAAGCATCCTCCTCACGAGGGCTGCCTCAAGGAGGACATCCGTGATGGGGAAGAGGAAGGCTGGCAAGCGCTTGTCCTCCAAGCATCCTCCTCACAAGGGCTGCCCCTAGGAGGACATCCGTGATGGGGAAGAGGAAGGAAGGCAAGCACTTGTCCTCCAAGCATCCTCCTCACGAGGGCTGCCCCTAGGAGGACATCCGTGATGGGGAAGAGGAAGGAAGGCAAGCGCTTGTCCTCCAAGCATCCTCCTCACGAGGGCTGCCTCAAGGAGGACATCCGTGATGGGGAAGAGGAAGGAAGGCAAGCGCTTGTCCTCCAAGCATCCTCACGAGGGCTGCCCCTAGGAGGACATCCGTGATGGGGAAGAGAAAGGAAGGCAAATGCTTATCCTCTAAGCATCCTCCTCAATATGGCTGCCCCTTGGAGGACAGCTGTGATCGGGAATATGGAGGGAAATGCTTGTCCTCTATGCGTCCCCAACGCAATCATAGTTGCTCCTTGGAGGACAGCCATGTCTGGGAGGAGAGACAAAAGTATGAGGCTGTCCTCCAAGCATCCTGCTGTGCAGGGCTGCTTGGAGAAGTACCCCTTCCTTTTCTCTGTCATGGCCATCCTCCGAGGGGCAGCCCTGGTGGGGAGGACACTTGGAGGACAAGCCTTTGCCTGCCTTCCTCTTCCCGATCACGGCTGTCCTATGAAGGGCAGCCCTGGTGGGGAGGACACTTGGAGGACAAACATTTGCCTTCCTTCCTCTTCCCGATCACAACTGTCCTCTGAGGAGCAGCCCTGGTGGGAGGACACTTGAGGACAAACTTTTGCCTTCCTTCCTCTTCCCGATCACGGCTGTCCTATGAAGGGCAGCCCTGGTGGGGAGGACACTCGGAGGACAAACCTTTGCCTTCCTTCCTTTTCCCGATCACGGCTGTGCTATGAAGGGCAGCCCTGGTGGGGAGGACACTCGGAGGACAAACCTTTGCCTTCCTTCCTCTTCCCGATCACGGCTGTCCTCTGAGGGGCAGCCCTGGTGGGGAGGACACTTGGAGGACAAACCTTTGCCTTCCTTCCTCTTCCCGATCACGACCGTCCTCTGAGGGGCAGCCCTGGTGGGGAGGACACTTGGAGGACAAACCTTTGCCTTCCTTCCTCTTCCCGATCACGGCTGTCCTATGAAGGGCAGCCCTAGTGGGGAGGACACTTGGAGGACAAACCTTTGCCTTCCTTCCTCTTCCCGATCACGGCTGTCCTCCAAGGGGCAGCCATGGTGGGGAGGATGCCTTGAAATACCAATGTAATTAAACTCAGACAACACCGGCGACAGTTTATTAAGAAATGAAAACAAACACAGACAACAACAACAAGACTTTATTGAAAAATACAAATAGAAATATCTGTCAAAATCCTCCTCCTCCCTGAAAAGTGTGGGAAATGTGTTTACTGTTCTCCCCAGAGAAGTATGAGAAAATTAGAGTGTTTTGCCTCTCACAGAAGGAAGGGCTTTTCTAGGGGAGGGTTGCCACTCATGCCCCTTTCAGAGCTGAGAGAGTGTGACCCTTTGCTTTGCCTCTCTAAACATTAGGAGGAACAGTAAGAAAGAGCTGCCTGGCAATGGAGCAGAGTCCTTCGGAGGATGGCGGAGTCTCTTCCTTTGGAGGTGTCTAAACAGAGGCTGGGCGGCCATCTGTCAGGAATACTTTGATAGGGGGCTCCTGCATGGCAGAGGAATGGGGCTGGACTGGATGGCCCTTGGAGGTCCCTTCCAGCTCTAGGGCTCCATGGCCTAGAGCCCCACAGAAAGCAAGCCTCAGATTCAGGGGTGGGCTGGAGAAGGGTGGGATTCGCACTCCTGGCAAAAGGGGGGCCATGAACAAACAAGGCCAAAGGGAAAATGATTTAAGGCAGTAGGTTAAGGCACAGATTCATTTCGGAGTGAAGGAAAACTTTTCTCTCTCTCCCTCTCTCTCTCCTCCCGAGAAGACCAAAGGCTTTGGATCGGAGAGCCACTCCTTGCCTTCTGGCTCCTTCGAGGAGGAGGAGGAGGAGGAGGGACATAGAGCCCAATGGAGAAGGCAACCTTCTTTCCCCTTTAAGGGCCAAGGAGGGACTTCAGCTCCCAGAATCCCAGGAGCTATTGGCCAACATGGGACTATTATAGGCCAACATGGCTGAGGCTTCTGGGAGCTGAAGTCCCTCCTTGGCCCTTAAAGGGGAAAGAAAGGTTGCCTACCGCTGCTTAGAGGAAGAGGGGTGGACTGGGCTCCCCAAACTCACCGCTGCTCCCTCTTGGCTCTGTTCCTGGGCCTTGGACCTGATTCCCGGGAAGGAAGGAACGAAGGAAGGCTGGCTGTCCTCTCTCTCTCCTTCCTTCCTTCCTTCCTTCCTTCCTTCCTCTCAGAGGGGCTTCACGGAGGGAAGAAGGGAGGGACGCTGCGGGCGGCGACTGATCTTTCTCTGGCAAACAGGAGCCATGGCCACCGCCCCCATTAAATATGCTCCGCCTTCTCCTCCTCCTCCGGCGAGTGGGAGGGGCTTCCTATCGGCCGCTCCCTTCCCCCTGGGCCAATGGGCGCCTCGCCCTCTCCCGGCTTGGCCCTGATTGGTGGGTTCATAATAGGCCCCGCCCCCGCCTGCGCTCAAAAGCCGAAGGTCGGCGGCGGTTCCGCTCAGTGCTGCTTTTGGCGCCGTCGGCGGCGGAGGAGGCTCTCCTTCTTCCTCTTCCTCCTCGCCTTGGCGGCTGCTTCCTTCCTTCCTTCGTCTGCTGCCGGTTGTTTCTGCGCAAAGGTAGGCGACGCCTTCGATCCTCCTTCCTTCCTTGCTCCGCGGTTCCTCAGGGGGAAAGAGGGGAAAGAGGGAGAGGGGGGCGGCTGGCTGAAGGGCTGATGGCGGGGCTCCTGCCTCTGCTTCGCCCCGATTCTCCCCTGATCCTCCCTCTCTCTCTTGTTTGAATTTTGGGATCAAAAGCAATCTGGCCTCGCGGTTCACGTTTGTTTGTTTGTTTCGAAAAAAAGCGGGAGAAGCACAAGCAGCCTCCCTCCCTCGCTTTCGCTTTCGCTTTCGCTTTCCATTTTAATTTATGGGGGGCGGTTCTGGTGTTCCTGGAGGTCAGCAGCAGCCCTTCCTTCCCAAACTGAGGCCTCCCAGGGACTTCCAGATCGGAGTCCCAGGATCCCAGAACTTGGCTTGGGTTTGGGCATCAATGGCCCAGGGTGACACTCTCTCAGCCCCGGGGGAGGCCAAGGGGAGGGGCACCGGGGCGCCCCTGAGAAAGAGTTAGAGAGATTATTTGGCTTAACTGTGTGGCCCTTGGCTGTCGCTTCTCCTCCTCCTCCTCCTTCCATTTGCTGGCAATGCCCTTCCTGGTGGCTAATAAGAGAAAGGAAAGGAAAGTACCATTTCCTCATCCAGACCTCTAAATGGAACAAGCAGTTTATATGAGAAGGAGCCAATAAGAAGTGCCAGTCCTGGGTCCAGGTGGCCTTCTGGCCTTCCCTCCCTCCTTCCCTTGTCCAGTCTCTGGTTGTCCTTCTCTATGGCCAGAATCATCCTTGCAGCAATGGAGAATCAATCCCTCCAGGAAGAGAGGAGTCCTCCAAAGCACTGCTTCCCATTGCCAGCCCTAGATGCCCATTTTCCTAGAGTAGTCTCCCAGGGATCTATCATTTTAAACATGCTTTCTCTATTGTGGGATGGAGGGATTTCAATGGGCATTTTTGGCCACTCTCTATCATCTAAGAGGGGTAGGCAACCTTTCTTTCCCCTTTAAGGGCCAAGGAGGGACTTCAGCTCCCAGAAGCCCCAGGCATGTTGGCCTATAATAGTCCCATGTTGGCCAATAGCTCCTGGGATTCTGGGAGCTGAAGTCCCTCCTTGGCCCTTAAAGGGGAAAGAAGGTTGCCTACCCCTGATCTAAGTAATCCCATTATACTATTGGATGATATACTTAGAAGCTACCTATATAAAGTTGAAGTAATTCATTTTATACTACTACTATATTTCAGTACTGCATCTTCAAAGCAAGTTTCTTAGTTGCTTGTTTTAATACTTGTTTGAGGCTTTAAAAAACATGCCCCCATAAGTCATGTTTAATTGGCATTTTTTTAAAAGCATTTATTTTATTTATTTTTTAAATTTATGGTGGCACCTGAGCTCTCTGACAGAGAAGGTACAATGTCTGACAAAACCATAGTTCCCAGGATTCCCTAGCGCTGAGCCAGGGCAGTGAAAGCGGTCTCAAACTGCATCATTTCTGCAATGCGTGTTGGACCTATCTATCTAAAAAGGGTTGGGCCAAAAGCTTCAGTACTAAGACAAGTACTTAGAGCTGTGTGTGTGTGCAATACACAGTCTATCCTTTGTTATTATGTGCTTTGAAGTACATTTTGATTTATGGCAAGCTTATTGCAGAGTTTTCTTGGCAGGATTTGTTCTGGGGGGGGGGGGTGCCTTTGCCTTCCACTAAGGCTGAGAGAGTGTGACTTGTCCAAGGTCACCAATGCACCACACTGGGTCACCTCTGGGAGACCCTGCAAAAGTCAAGCTCAGACAGAGGCAATGGGCAAAGAAGCCCCTCTGAGCCAGTCCTTCCTGCCAAGAAAACATAGTAGTAATAGGTTTGCATTAGGGTCCTCCCGAGTCAAGAGTCATCCAGGAACTGCCATTTGTAAACCTCTGGAGTTGAATCGCTCAGTTTAATAATGGGGCAAAATGGCCGGCCAGATAATAAAATCTGAAATGGAAATTCCTGCTCACCTTTCTCTGAGAGGCCAAATATTTTAATGTCCTCATTCTTCATTTCAGGGGATAACAGTAAATATATTTCCCACAATTTGCAGGGAGGAGGAGAATTTTGACAGCTATAGTCTCAGTGGTGTTTGGGTTTTA
This sequence comes from Phrynosoma blainvillii, assembly GCA_026167975.1. Taxonomy (NCBI): domain Eukaryota; kingdom Metazoa; phylum Chordata; class Lepidosauria; order Squamata; family Phrynosomatidae; genus Phrynosoma; species Phrynosoma blainvillii. Next base: position 31,657,213 of record JANUYF010000008.1, read on the forward strand.
TTTCAATGGGTATTTCTTAATAAAGTTGTTGTTAGTATTGTCTATGTTATAAAATCTTGTTGTTATTGTTTGGTTTTTATTTGCATTGGTGTTTCTGAGCAAATTGGTGGTGTTGTTGTCTGTCTTATAAAATCTCGGTGTTGTTGTTTGGGTTTTATTTCTGTTGGCATTAATAAAGTGTTGTTGGTGTTGTCTGTGTTATAAAATCTTGTTATTGTTTGCATTGGTGTTTCTTAATAACTTGGTGGCGGTGTTGTCAGTGTCACATCTGGTGTTGAGGGCCTCAGTTGGGTTTCAGGCTTCAGGTGTTTCAGAGGCACAGGGTTGTGAGTATCTTTCTTTCTTCCTTTCTGCCATCGTTTTGTTTTCTTTCTTTTCAACATTTTCCCTTCCTTTCTTCTTTCCCTCCTACCACCTTACCCCCATTTTTCTGTTTCTTTTATTTCCCCTTGTATTTTTATCTCTTTTCTTAAATCTCCTTTCTGTCTGTTATTTCCATTCGGTTTTCTTTTTCCTTTCTTCCTTCCCTTTTTGTGTTCTGTTTTTTCCCCCTTTTTTCCCTTTTCTTGAGTTTCTTTTATTCCTCCCTTGCTTGCTTTCTTTCCTTTTTCCTTTTTATTGCTTCCCTCTTTCATTCTTTCTCCCTTTGGTGTTTCCTATATCTTACTCTCTTTACCTTTTTTCTGTTCCTTTTTCCTTCTTTCTTTCCCTCTTCCTTCTAGCTATCCTTCTCTTTGCTTTATTACTTTCTTTTCTTTGTCTGTATCTCCTCTCTTCCCTTCCTCCTTTCCTTTTTGTGTTTTATTCCTTCCCTCCTTTATTCTTATTCCTTCCTTGCTTCTCTCCTGCTTTTACCTGCCTTCTTTCTCTGTTCTATTTTCTGTTACTTTTTCCTTCTTTCCTCCTACCATTTTTCCCTTCTCGTTTATGCTTCTTTAACCTTCCTTCCTCTTTTATGTCTTTCTCCCTCCTTCCTTTGTTTCTTTGTTTCCTTTCTTTTGTTTGTTTCCTTTCCTTTCTTTCTTCCTTTATATAATTTCATATTTCTTATCTTTCATTCATTTTAAGTTTATTTTCTGTTCTTTTTGTTACTTTTCCTCCTTTCTTACCCTCTATTGTTCTGTTTCTTTTTTGTTCCTTATTTCCTGTTTTCTGTTTTTCTCCTTCCTTCTTTTCTTCCTGCCCTCTTTTTTCCTTTTCCTTTCTTTCTTCCCTCTTTATATTTCTAGCTTTTTTCCTTCCTTTGATCCCTGCTTTCTTATTATCCCTTCTTTTCCTCTTTCTGGTTTATTCCTTCCCTCCATCTTTCCTTCCCTTCTTTCTTCTTCTGTGTTTTCCTTCCCTCTCTCCCTCTTTTCAATATTTTGCTTTCTTTTCTTTTTCACTTTTCTTTACTATTTCATTTCACGCTTGCTTTCTTTGTCTTTTTTCTTTTTATTCCTTTCATCCTTCCTCCTTTCTGCTGTTTCTTCTGCCTTCCTCCTTTACCTCTTTTCCTTTCTGTTCCTTTTCCCTTCCTTCCTTCTTTCTTTCTTTCCTTCCTTCCTTCCTTCTCTTCCCTTCCTCCCTCATTTTTCCTTTTTCCCTTTTCATCCATCCATCCTTCTCTTTTTCCCCATTTTCTCCTTTCTTTCTTTCCTTCCTTTTCTCCCTCTTTTTCTTATGCCTTTCTTATTTTCTATTTGTCTTTCTTCCTCCTTTTAAACCTCTTTTCTTTTATTTCTTTATTCTGCTTTCCACCTTCCTTGCATCACATACTTTTTTCTCTTCTGCTTTTTTATTCCTTCCCTCCTTCTACCTTCCATCTTTTCTTACCTTCATCCTTCCTTTTTTACCTCTTTTCTGTGCAATTTCTTGTCATCTTTCCATTTTCTATTCTGTTTTCTTACCTTTCCCCCCTCTTTTTTCCTTTTTATTCTTTCCCTCCCTCTTTTGTTTCTTCTTTTTTGCTGTTAGTTCTTTCCTTCTTTCCTCAATACCTTCCTGCCATCCTTTTTTTCTGCTACCTTTACCTGTCTTCTCTGTTTACCTTCTTTTTTTTTGTTCCTTTAAGATTGCTTTGTTTCCTTCTATTCCTCCTTTTTTCTTTTTATCCTCTTTCCTTTCCACTTTTCTTCCTTCCCTTTTTTCTTTTTTATATTTACTTCCTTCCTTCCTTCCTTCTTCCCTCTTTTCTTCATTCATTCTTTCTTTCCTTCCTTCCCTCTCTCTTTTTCTATTTGTCCCTTCCTCCCTTCTTCCATCCAAACATCCTTCTTTTTTTCTTTCTTTGTCATTCCTCTTTTTTGTTTCTCTTACATTCTTTGCTTTTTCTTTACCTCTCTTCTGTTTCTTTTATCTCCCTCTCTCCCCTCCTTTCATCTTATCCCTTTTTACTTTGTTTCTTTTACTTGCTTTCTTCATGATCTCTTTCATGTTTCTTTTTCCTCTCCTATTCTTTTTCCTTTCCTATTCTGTTTTTATTCACTGTTTTTTCCCATTTTTCCTTTCCTTTCTTCTTTCCTTCCCTGTAACCATATTTCCCTGTTTCTTTCCTATTGCCATAAGCTTCGTTTCTTCCCTGTTTACCTTTTTCCTTTTTTGTTATTTTTACATTCCTTTGTTCTTTACCTGTTCTCATCTTCCTTCCTTCCCTCCATTTTTCTTTTCCTCTTCTGTTTTTTCCTTCCTCCTTCTTTCTCTCTCCCTCACATTTTGTTTTTTATTCTTTGTTCTCTCTTTCTTTCTGTTTTTCCCCTTCCTTTTCTTGCTTTCTTCATGCCATTTTTTTCTTGTTTCTTTGTCTATCCTTCCTTCCCTTTTGGCATCTTTAACCCCTTTCTTTTACTTTTTCTTTCCTTTCTTCCCTGTTTACCTGTTTTCCATCTGTCGGGGATGCTTTAATTGGGAGTTCCTGCATGGCAGATTGGGGTTGGACTGGATGGCCCTTGTGGTCTCTTCCAATTGTATGATTCTATGATTCCATTTTGTTTGCTTCACATTCCTTGGTTCTTTACTTCTTACCTTCTTTCCTTCCCTCTTTATTTCATTTCTGCTTTTTATCTGTGTTTCTTTTAGCTACTTCCTTTTTGTCCTCCTTCCTTATTCCCACATTATTTTATTGTACTTTTCTCTCCACTTTTCATTTCCTTTTGTTCTTTTACCTTATTGCTTTCCTTCCTTTCTAGTTTTGATTGTTTTCCTTTGGTTTTTGGTACTTCCAGGTGTCCTTTATATATACTCTTCTCGCCCTCTCTCTTCTTCTTCTCTATTTTTTACCTTCTTTCTTATCACATTCCCTGTACTATTACTTTGTCTTTATTTCTTTCCTTCCCTCCCTTTATGCTTGTTTGTTTCTTCCTTTCTTTCTTCTTCCACTCTTTGCTGTCTTCTACTTTACTTTGTTACTTTTTTCTTCCTTTTCTTCCCTCTTTTTTCCTTTTCCCCTTTCCCTTCCTTCCGTCTCTCTTTATTTTCTGTTAATTTATCTTTCCTTCCTTCCTTTTGTCTTTTGCTCTTTTCATCTGTTTCTTTATTCATTCCTCCTTTCCCTATTTTCTATTTTTTACATGGCTTTCTTTTTTATCCTGTTAGTTTCTTTTACCATCCTTCCTTATTAATCTTTTATTTTCTTTTTGTTTGATCATTCCTTCCCTCTTATTTTCTTGTCTGCTTAATTTTCCATTTTCTTTCCTTAATTTGATCCCTTTTCTTTATCCCTCCTCCTCTCCTTTCCCCCTTTTTTCTGCTTAATTTACTTCTGTCCTTTTTTTCTTTCCCTCTTTTCTTCTGTATTTTTCCTTCCTTTGCTCCTTTTTATGTTCCCTTTTTCTTCCTTCCTTTTGTCCTTCCCTGTTATTTCCTGTTTTTTCTTCCTTCCTTCCCTCTTTCATTTTATTAGTTTTATTCCTTCCCTCCTTTTATCCCTTTTCTCATTTATTCCTTCCTTGTTTTCTTAATAATAGTAATAAATAAATAAATAAATAAATAAACTTCATTTTTATACCCTGCCTTTTGCCTGGGCAATCAAGGCGGCTTACATCTTAACATAAATAAGAAACCCCACATTAGACAATAGCATAAATAAAAACAGGTAACCCCTTCCCTTTAAAAAAGGAATTAAACTTAGATGTTTTGCTAAAATAGTTAAAAATTAGCTGATGTCCAAGCACTAGTGAAAAACAAATATAAAAATATCAATATAAAGATATTATAAAAATATAAATATAAATATATAAAATATTTTTATTCCTTCCCTCTTTTCTTTTGTTCCTTTTCCTTCCTTCCTTTCTTCCCTTGCTCTTTATTTTCCCTCCTTCCTTCTATCCATTCTCTTCCTTCCTCTTTTATTTATTTTTCTATGCTTCTTTCCCGCCCTCCTTCCCTCTTTTATTTTTTGCTTTTAAAACCTTCCCTCTTTTTTCTTTCTGTTCCTTTAACTTTCCTTCTTCCCTCTCCTATTTTTTCTTTCTTTCATATTCTTCATTTTTAAGATCCTTTGTTTCCTTCTCCTTTCTTTCTTCCCTTCCTTGCATCATTTGCTGTTTTCTATTTATTTCTTCCCTCCTTTACCTCTCTTAATGTTTTTTTACCTTTGTCCCTCCTTTTTCTCTTAACTTCTACTTTTACCTTCATTTCTTCCTTGTTAATCTTTTTTGTTTGACATTTCTCCTTCATCTATTTCATTGTATCTTCCTTGCTTCTTTCCCTCCCTTTTTTCCTTTCTGTGTTTTGTTCCTTCCCTCCTTCTTTATTTTCTTTTTCTTTTACCTTCCTTCTGTGTTTCCTTCTTTCTTCATCTTTTACATTCCTTCCTTGTTTCTTTACTCTCTTCTGCTCTTACCTGTCTTCTGTTCTATTTTCTGTTTCTTTTTCCTTCTTTCCTCCCTCCCTCCATCTCCTCCTACCAGTTCCCCCTTCTCTTTTATGCTTCTTTTTCCTTCCTTCATTCTTTACCTCTTCTTTTACCTTCCTTCCTCTTTTATGTCTTTCTCCCTCCTTCCCTCTTTCCCTCCCTCCTTTGTTTCCTTTTTCTGTTTCTTTTCCTTTCTCCCTTCTCTCTTTTATATTTTATTTTTTTCTTTTGTTCATTTTAACTTTATATTATGTTTCTTTTGTTCTTTCTCTGCTCCCTTGTTTCTTTTTCATGCCTTATTTCCTCTCTTCTGTCTTCTTCTTCCTTCATTTATTCCTTCCCTATATTTTCCTTTTCCTTTTCCTTCCTTTCTTTCCTCTTTTTATTCTCTTTGCTTCTTTTCTTCCTTCTTTTGAGCCCTCTCTTATTTATTCCTTCCTTTCCTCTTTCTGTTTCATTCCTTCCCTCCATATTTTTCCCTCCTTTTTTCTGTTACCTCTCTCTTTTCTTTCTAACATTTTGCTTTCTTTCTTTTCTTTTTCACTTGTTTCTACTATTGTTTTTATTTTCTTCTCCTATTTTTTGTTTTCTTTCTTTTCTGTTTTTATTTCTTACCTCCTTCCTCCTTTTCCTCTTTGCTGTTTCTTCTGCCTTCCTTCTTTATCTTTTTCAATTCCTTTTCCTTCCTTTTCTCTTTTCCAATTTTTTCATTTTTTTCTTTCCTTCCCTCCCTCTTTTCTTATGCCTTCCCTATTTTCTATTTCTGTCTTTGACACTCTTGTTTTGTTTCTGTTACCTTCCTCCTCTTTAAACCTCTTTTCTGTTTCTTTATCCTACTTTCTTCCTTCCTTGCATCAAAAGTCCTTTTCTGTTTTGCTTTTTTATGCCTTCCCTACTTCCATCTTTCCCGCTTGTCTTTTTTCTATCGTCCTTCCTTTTTACCTCTTTTTTGTCTATTTCCTGCCTGCATTCTATTTTCTATTCTGTTTCTTGCCTTCCCTCCTTCCTTCCCTCTATTTTCCTGTTTTTCTATTCCTTCCTTACTTCCTTCCTTCCATTCATTCATTCGTCCTTCTGTTTTTTACCATCCTCCCTTCCTCCCTTCCTCCCCTCTTTTCATCTTTCCCTTTTATTTTGTTTCTTTTACTTTCTTTCATTTGTGATCTCTTCTTTTCTTTTTTCCTCCCTCTCTCCTATTCTGTTATTATTCACTTAATCTTTTCTTCCATTTTTTCGCTTTTTCTTTCTTTCCTTCTCTCTAACCCTTTTTCCCTATTTCTTTTCTGTTAACTTTAGCTTCCTTTCTTCCCTGTTTAACCTTTCTTTGTTACTTTTTCATTCCTTTGTTCTTTACCTATTATCTTCTTTCCTTTCCTTTCCTTCCCTTTTTCTTTTCCTTTTTCTTCTGTTTTCTTATTTACTTCCTTTCTCCCTCATTTTCTATTTTTAATCCTTCCCTCCCTCCTTTTTCCTGTTAATTTCCCCTTTACTTTCTTCATGCCATTTCTTTCTGTTTCTTTTTCCATTCTCCCTTCTCTCATACATCTTTAACACTTTTCTTTTTTCTTTTTCTTTCATTTCTTCCGTTTTCTATTTTGTTTGTTTTACATTCCTTTGGTCTTTATCTCTTATCATCTTTAACACTGTTTTTTATATTATGTTTTTTCTTTCCTATCCTTTCCCTTCCTTCCTTCCTTCCTTCCTTCCTTCCTTCCTTCCTAGCTTTGATCTTTTTCCTTTGGTTTTTCATCCTTCCATGTTTCTGTCATATTCATTCCTCCCTCCCTCCCTCTCTTCTATTTTTTAAACTTCTTTCTTATCTTATCCCATTTCCTGTACCATTACTTTATCATTCCTTCCCTCCTTCTTTCCTTCCTTGCTTTTATTCCTTCCCTCCTTTCTTCTGATTGTTTTACCTTCCTTCCTCCTTTTCTTCCTTCCCTCCTTTCTATTTTTACCTTTCTTTCTTTCCTTTTCTATTCTCTTTTATTTTCTTCTATACTTTGCTATTTTTCCTGTCTTTTTCTCTTTTTAATTCCTGCCTCCTTTCCCTTAGCTATTTCTTTTGCCTTCCTCTTTAATTCTTTTATGTTCTTTTTTCTTTTCTTCCTTCACTATTTCCCCCCATCCTTCCATCCTCTTTTCCTCTGTTTCTTTTATCTCATTTCCTTCCTTCATCTTTTGTTCTTTCTTTATCTTTATTTCCCTCCCTCCCTCCTTCCCTCTTTTCTTTTTTACTTTTAAAACCTTCCCTCTCTTCTGTTTCTTTCTATAACTTTCTTTCCTTGCTCCCCTGTTTTCTGTTTCTTTTACATTCTTCTTTTAAAGATCTTTTCTTATTTTTCTTTCTCCTTTCATTCATTTTGCTCTTCTTTTTTATTCCTTCCTTCCTCTCCCTCTCTTTTTTTCTTCCTCTCTCCTTTTAATTTTATTCCTTTCTTCCTCATTTATCCTTTTTTTACACTTCTCCTTTATCTTCCTTCCTTCTTACCCACCTTCTTTCTTTCCTTTCTCCTTCCTTCTCTTTAATTTTCCATCATTCCTTCCCCTTCCATTTCCTTTTGTGTTTACCTCCTTTACATTCTTCTTTCCTTATTCATTTCTTGTCTTCACTGTTTCTTTGTCTGTATTTCATTCCTCCCTTGCTTGCTTTCTTCTCTCTCTCTGTTCTTTGTTATTCCTTTCCTCCTCCTTTTTTCAACTCTATGGTTCATTTTCTGCTTTACTTTGTTCTATACCTCTTGTCTTTTATCTCATCTTTTTTCTTTCCCTATTCTGTTTATTTTACCCTCCCTCTCTTTTATATTTTGTTTCTTTTTTCTTTTGTATTTTCTCTTTATTTTTCCTTGCCTCTCTTAGTTTATGTTTTGTTTCGTTTTGCTATTTTCTCCTTATTTTTCCTTGCCTCTCTTAATTTATATGTTTGCTTTTGCTGTTTTCTCTTTATTTACTTGCCTCTTAGTTTATACATTGTTTCCTTTAGTTTTCTCTTTATATATCCTTGCCTCTCTTAGTTTGTATGCTTGCTTTTGCTATTTTTTCCTTATTTTACTTTGTCTCTTAGTTTATATATTGTTTCCTTTTGCTATTTTCTGTTTATTTAACTTGCCTTGGGTTGCATATTCATGCAAAGCCTCACTGACTTTACCTCTTAGAGTAGTTGGAGAGGGTGATAGAACCGAAATCAGATTTATAAAGGGAGAGAGATACTTAGAGCCTATGAATTAACTACTACATAAAAGAAAAGCTTTATATTACAGTCCTAGACCAGCAGAGACCTCCAGTCTCTTCTGTCCCCTTTGCCTTCTGGGCAGAGACGATCCTGTTTGCCCAATGCAGAGAGAGCCCAGAGAATCATCCCTGGCAGAGCATGCTGGGTCCCATCGGAGGGAGAGCAAGGGGGTGCACCCCTGCTGTCGTGGGGGATGCTGTGGGGACCTGCCATCTTGCTAACAGCCTCGATCTGCAGACAGAGCTGCCTCTGGGTTTACAGCAGGGTCTTGGTGCAAGGGCCAGACCCTGTTGCAGACCCAGAGGTCAATTCTGCCTGCAAATCATTTCTTAACCCCCCTAAAACAATATAAATTTAAAATCCCCAGATAAAACAACATAATAAAATAGTTTTAAAGAGCCCCAAACTTTAAAAAGAAGTATGAAACATCCCAAGAAATAGCTTCCTTAAAAGTTAAAAGCCCCATTAAACTAAAAATACCCCTTTGCCTCCCTTTGCAGAAGGGCACCTTTGGGACTAACTGGAAGATGCCTTTTGCTCTCAGTTAGCCTCAAAGGTGCTGCAATCCCCCTTTGCCTTGTAGATCTTCAAACCCCGGTCCCTCTGGTGACCAACCTGACAGGCCTCCATGGCGTTCCCTGCAACAGCAGGGATGCATTTCCTTGCCCATCCTCCAATGTGATTCTTGACATCCTCTGCTAGTTACAATTAGGTCAAGACCACTGGCAGGTCATAAAGGTTAGAAGGTCAGTGGCAAAAGCTGATCTGAGCAGTAGTCTGAACTAGCTTTGTCCTTCTCTGAGTGTAGTGTTTAACACCCCCTTGGCTCCTTCTCTGCCCTTCTGGAGAGATCGTGACCCTCTTCCTCATTTAAAAAGCTATCTGGGAGGGCCATGAGTTAGCTTTGGGGGTGGCTTATGGAGGCTGAGCTAAATCTCGTGCCCTCCTCTCTAGTCCAGGCCAAAGTTAAGGGGCGGAGGCAGGTAGGGGCTGAGGGTAAAGTCTGAGGCTGTGATAGTGGCACCCAAGGGGGCCTTTGTAGAAATGGCAGGAACCCGCTGAGCCAAATGTTAAAACTAGGGGCTCAGTATCTCTACAATTGACCCCTGCTGCCTAGAGCATCATGCAAAGTGCAGCAGCTTGCCCTTGATCTAGAAACTTGCCTGCCTTTCCCTCCTTCCCTTCTTTTTGTCAAAATGAGACAAAATACATGACTTTGAGAATAGCAAAAGCAGGGTGGTGGTCCTTGTAATTCCATATCACCACTCGACATTCCCTAGTCTCTTCCCCATGAGGATGCACTCTGCGTGCCTTTATTTCTAGAAGGGGTGCACCACCGCTGGCTTAGCTTATGGTAGGTCTTGTGGAGGCTGTGATACTGCAGACAGAAGAGACCTTTTTTAATGGCTAGGAAAGTGCCTCTTCAGATGGCCTGCTGCCAAATCAACATTCCCTGATTTAGGCCTCAGAAAGCCTTTTAAGCCTTGCTAATGTGGCTGTTTCACTGGAAATCATTTTGGCCACCCAAGTCAGGACCAGAGCGTGTCAAACATTGGAAACTTCTAAAAGCTAGAGATGGTGTTGAGGGCCTCAGTTGGGTTTCAGGCTTCAGGTGTTTTAGAGGCACAGGGTTGTTTGTATCTTTCTTTCTTCTTTTCTGCCATCATTTTATTTTTCCATAGTTCCTTCTTTCTTTTCAATATTTTCCCTTTCTTCTTGCCCTCCTACTATCTTACCCTCATTTTCCCGTTTATTTTACTTTCCTTTGTTTTTTACCTCTTTTCTTAAATCTCCTTTCCATCTGTTATTTCCCTCTTTCCATCTGGTTTTCTTTCCCTCCTTCTTTGTGTTCTGTTCTTTCCTTTCCTTTTTTCACTTTTCTGTGTGTTTGCTTCATTCCTCCCTTTCTGTGTTAGGACAGAATCAATGAGAGGGTTAGGGTTAGACCCCCCGTATGTCATCCCACACCTTCACACCCAATGCTTGTTCTTTCCACTTCTGTTTTTTGTCTCCATGCTTGAGTGTAATTCCATTTGTTTGTATAGTCAGGTTTCCCAATTACTGTGGGTCACTTTAAATGTTCTGTCTTTCTCCTGACACTTTAGTCCAGTAGGGATCTGGCTTTTAGGATGGAGAGAGCCAGCAGGTAGGCCCTCGTGGATTTGGGCAGCTTTTGGGTACGTTTTCCTCCTCAGAGGCATTGCTGACAGAGGGTGGCACCTATTGCTGCGATGCAAATCCTCCCTGTTCCCTGCCATCCTTTATGCTTTCCTTCTGGGGATTAGCAGTTATTGAGCGGTTGGGCAAATGCTCTATTGTCTCCTGCCTCTCCCATGAGATTCCAGTGCAGCATCCAGTCCTTCTGGATCTTCCTGGCCTCTCCTTCCCCACAGAAAGCCCCAAAGAGCAGCTTAGCCCCAGGAGGAGAGCCTGACATGGGAGGGGGGAGAGTGGGAGCCCCCAAATGCCAGCATTGCCCGCCCCATGGACACCCCTGGGACCCCTGACCCCCGGGGGTTGGAGGTGGGCCATGCGTCCAGGTTCTGATTTTTTTCCTTTGTTCCAGCGCTGCGTAACTCCCACCTTAGAGGAAGAGAGGAAGAAGGGTCAGGCACAGCTCCATCCTGTCAAGGCTCAGAAGCATCCAAGGAAAGGCCCGCCTCCACCGGACTGGCCCTACCCCGACTATGGAAGGAGAAAAGAGGAGGAAGAGGAAGAGGAATTGAAGATCTTGAAAGTGTTCTCATTTTCTGTTTTATATTTCCCTCTTTTTTTGCTGTTCATTTTCTCCCTTCCTTTTCTTTCTTTCTTCATGCCATTTTTTCTTTATTTCCTTCCTTCTTTGTTTCCTGCCATCTTTAAACTTTTTCTTTCCTTTCTTCCCTGTTTACCTATTTTCCATTTTGTTTTTTCACATTCCTTTGTTCTTATCTTTCTTCATTCTGTCTTTCTTTCATTTCTGTTTTTTATCTGTTCCTTTTAGCTTTCTTCTTCCTTCCCACATTATCATTTTTGTTCCTTCTGTCCCCTTTTCATTTCGTTTTCTGTTTTTTACCTCCGCCTTCCTTTCCAGTTTCGATCCATCTGTTTTTTTCTTTCATTTTTTTTTCATATTTATTTCTCCCTCCACTCTTTTCTATTTTTTACCTTTTTATCACATTTCCTGTACTTTTACTTTGTCTGTGTTTGCTTGCTTTCTTCCTTTGTGCTTATTTCTTTCTTCTTCTAGTCTTGGCTTTCTCTTGTACTTTGCTCGTTTCGTCTTTGGTGTTCTGTTCCTATTTTGTTCCTTTTGTCCCGTTTTTTCTTTCTCCCTTTTCATTCTATCTGTCTCCCGCTCCTCTATGCTCTGTTTGTTCTTCCCTGTGTCTTTTGCTCTTCTTTTCTATGTTTCTTCCCTCCTATTTGTCCCCTCCTACTATTCCCCCCTCCCTTTTATTTTACGCTTCTGGGGGTAAGAGTAAATATATTTCTCAACCTTTCCAGGGAGGAGAAGAATTTTACCAGTTATTTATATTGGTATTTGTCAATAAAGTTTCGCCGGTGTTGTCTGTGTTCCTGGTGGTTGGGGACTGAGGGCCGATGTGTATTTGTGTGTGTGTTAGCGGTTCCACTGGGTTGTGTGTCTCTTTCTTTACTTCTCCTTGCTTCCTGCCATCCTTTTATTTCTTTTTTGCATAGTTCCTTTCTTTACTATTTCTTTTTAGCTTACTTATTTCCCCCTCTGCTCACCTTTCTTTCTTGTTTACTTCTTTACTATATACCTGTTATATATATATATTTCCTCTTTTCTTATATCTTTCCCTTTTTCATCTATTTCTTTTTCTTTTCTTCCTTCCATATTTCTTTCCTCTTTCTTGTAATCTTATCTATATTCCCTGTTATTTCTTTTTCTGTTTATTTTACCTTTTCTCCCCTTTCATGTCTTTTTTAATGCTTCATGCTCTTTGTTTCATTCCTCTATTGCTTGATTAATCTTTTCTTTTTTATTCCTTCCCTCCTTTCTTTTCTAACTCTTTGCTGTCTTTTTTTACTTTACTTCCTTCTTTAACTGTTTAATTTTATGTTACTATTTCCTTTCTTTCTTTCTATTCTTTGGTGTTGGTTTTTCTTTCATTCCTTCCCCACTTTCCTCTTTTCCTCTCACCATCCCTGACCTCTCTTGTTTTTATTCATTTTTTCTTCTTTTTTGCCTCTTTTTTCTTTTACCGTCTTTAATTTTAACCTCTTTTTTACATCCTTCCATTCCTCCCTCCTATTTTTTATCTTCTTTCTTACCTTATTACATTTCCTGTACTATTGCTTTGTCTTAATTTCCTTCCTTCCTTTCTTCTCTCCCTTCATAATAATAATAATAAAATTTATTTATATCCTGCCTACAACAATTAAAATTCCATGTAATAGATCCCCTATCACAAAAATACAGTCTAAAGCCCCAAAGCCCACCCACCCATTAAAAAAAGTATTAAACCAAATAACCATTAAAACATCTTAAAATAACAAATCATAGATAAAATAAACTAGAACAAACAATAACCAAACAAGTGCAGCAATGACAGTCATAAATAGAAAAGGTAAAAATGAGGAAACTGTTTGCTCTTTCTATTTTATTCCCTCTCTCCCTTTCTTCTTTCTTTTCTTTTTCACTTTTCTTTATTGTTTCATTGTCTTATATTTTTTTTCCTCCTTCATTTGCTTTCTTCTGTCTCTTAGTCTTTCTCTCCTTCCTTTTTCCCCCTCTTTGCAGTTTTTGTTCTGTTCCTATTTCCTTCCTTTCCTCTTTCCCCTTCCTTCCATCAATCCTTCCCCCCCATTTTTTCCCTTTCTTTTTTTCCTTCTCTTTATTCTTATGCCTGTTCTATTTTCTATTTCTGTGTTTCCCTCTCTTCTTTTGTTTAACCTTCATTTTTAATTTAAATCTCCTTCCCTGCATCAATCCTCTTCTCTTCTGCCTTTTTCTTTCTTCCGTCCCTTGTTTATTCCCTCTTTTTTTCTGTCAATAACTTTCCTCAATAACTTTCTGCCATTCTTTTTTGTTTTATCTCTCTCCTTCCTTTTTTCTTCCATTCTTTTCATTTGATTGTTTCACCTTCTTCCCTTCCTCTTTCCCTAACCTTTCTTAACGTGTTCTCATTGTCTGTTTTTTATTCCACCCTCCCTCCTTTGATCTTTTTTTGCTTTTAATTTTTCCCTTCGTTTTGTTTTTATTTTATTTTCATTTTTTATTTTCTTTTTCTATCCTTTCTTCTCTCCTGCCTTTTCTTTTCTTCCTTTCTTCCCCTTTTACCTGTTTTCCATCTTGTTTCTTTTACTTTGTTTTTTATTTTTGCTCTTATCTTTCTTCCTTCTCTCCTTTCATTTCCTTTTGTTTCTTTTACCTCTTTTTTTTCTTTCCTTTCCAGCTTTGATCTTTTTGTTTTGTTTTTTTTAATCATTCCATGTTTCATATTCATTGCGTATCTTCCGTCTTTCTTATCCACCTTCTTTCCTGTTTCTCTTTCCTTCCCTTCTTTCTTCTATTTATTTCTCTATCACTGCTTCCCCCTTCCAGTTCCTTCTTTCCTTCTTCTTTCAGTTGTCTTTACTGTTTCTTTGTATTTAATTCCTCACTTGCTTGATTTCTTCTCTCCTCTGTTCTTTTTCATTCCTACCATCCTCCAACTCTATGCTCTGTGTTCTGCTTTACTTTTTTCCTCCCTTATTTTCTATTTATTTTACCTTCTCTCATTTTTTGCCATTTCCTTCTTCTTTGACTTTTTGTAATTACTACTTCTTTGTCAATATTTCCTTTCTTCTCTCCCTTCCTTCCCTCTCTAATTTTGTTTCTGTGTTTTATTCCTCCTTTCCCTCTATTTTCTTTTTCTTTTACCTTCACTCTGTGTTTC
>JANUYF010000008.1:31676163-31693663 GCA_026167975.1 Phrynosoma blainvillii
CTTTTTCTTTTCTTCCGTCCATATTTCTTTCCTTTTTCTTGTAACTTTATCTATATTCCCTGTCATTTCTTTTTGTTTATTTTACCTTTTCTCTCTTTTCACAACTTTTCATACTGTTTCTTGCTTTTTGTTTTGTTCGTCTATTGCTTGGTTCACTCCCTACTTCTTTTCTTTTTTATTCCTTCCCTCCTTTCTTTTCCAACTCTTTGCTCTTTCTTTTACTTTACTTCTTTCCTCAACTGTTTAATTTTATGTTATTATTTTCTTTCTTTCTTTCCTTCTTTTTTTCCTTTAGTCCTTCATTCTTTTTTAGTTACTTTGTCCTTCCTTCCTTTCTTCTATATTTTTCCTGATTTTTTAACCTTAATTTTAACCTCTTTACTTTCTGTTAATTCGAGATTTTTAGTTTTCATTCCTTCCATCTTTTTTATTTTATTTTCTTCCTTTTTTACTGCCTCCTATCAATTTTTTCTGGTTTTTATTAGTTTCCTCCTTTGTTTTCCCTTTTTTTCTGTGTTTATTTTAACTTCTTTACTTCTTTTCTCTTCTTTTCTTGTGTTTTAGACCTTTTTTGTTTTTTCTACCTTCCTATTTTCTTTTTTACTTCTTCCCTTTCGTTCCCTTTCGTGTGTTCCATTGTGTTTATTTTTTTTCCATTTTTCTTTGTTTCCTACTTCGTCTCTCGTTCCTCTTGTAAATAAAATAAATAAAAGTAAAATAAAATAAAAAATAAAAAATAAAATAAATAAAATAGAAAGCTAATAAATAAAAGAAACCTTTCTCCTTATGTTTCTATTTTCAGTTTCTTTACACTTCCCTGTTCTTTTCTGCTTCTTGTACATTCATCATTAAAAAAATATATCCTCCTTTCTTTTAGATCCTTGTTTCATTTTTTATTCCTCCCTTTCCTCCTAGCTCCCTTTTTAAAACTTTCTATGCCTTCTCCTTGCCATTAATTCATTTCTGTTAGTTTTAAGTTACGTTGTTCCCTGTTTATGTGTTTCCTTTTTTGTTTCTTTTAATTCGATCAATCTTCAATAAGTTATTTTATTCTTTCTGTTCATCTTTCTTTCCCTCTTTTTTGCTGTTATTCCTTTCCTCATTTCTGCCATCCTTTTTTCCTTCTCTCTCTCCTTCCTAATTTTCTTTTTCCTTTCATTTCATTGTTATATCTTCTTCCGTTCCTTTCTCTTATTTTTTAAGTGTTTTCATTTTCTGTTTTTTATTCCCTCATTTGTTGTCTTTGTAAATTGTTTCTCTGTTTCTTTTACTGTCTTTCATTCCTTTCCAGCTCTGATCTTTTTGTTTTGGTTTTTTGTCTTTTCATGTTTCCCTCATATCTCTTTTATTTTTTACCTTTCCTATCACATTTTCTGTAGTAACACTTTGCCTTTATTTCTTTGCTTTATTCTGTCCCTCCTTGTCTTTGTGCTTTTGTTGTTTCTTCACTTTTTTCTTTTTCCACTCTTTGCTCACTGTTCTACTTTATTTTGTTCTTTACTTCTTTTGAGTTACTTTTTTCTTCCTTTTCTTTCCTCTTTTTTCTTTTTTCTCCTTTCCATCTCTCATGTCTTTATTTTTTACCTCATTACAGTTTCTTTTACCATCCTTTATTATTGTTTATTTTCTATTTGTTTTTTGTTCATTCCTTCCATCTTTCATTCTTTCCTTGCGTTCAAGTCCTTCATTTATTCATGTTTAATAAGAAGTATTTTGGTTCAAATGGGAATTGTTTTTGGAACAATGGTGTTATTTTCTTCTGTATCTCTTTCCAATACTTTATTGCTAATTTGCAACTTTGGTCATTACATGTTTGATTGACCTTCATCCATTATAACTTTATCTATATTGGTCTTGCTTTGTTCTATCCCTTTTGTCATATGGTCTACTTTAAATCTTTTAATTGTATATAGAGTAACCAATTATTGACTCTTCCTTTTTCAAGTTATTCTTTAGATTTTATGTCTTATTTTGTATTTCCTTCCTTCTTTTTGGTTACAATATGTCTTGATACCTTATCCATTTTGTATTTTCATTTTTACTGCTTCTTGAGGGAGGTCATGGTGAGTAAAATCTTTGCTTTCAATTTGTTGTAGCACATAAAGGCATGCCAGCCAAATCTGATGTTATCAATTTCTATGCTTAGTATTCTTGATTTCTTGCCTTGACACACAAATTTATTCAATTCTTTCCTCCAGATATTGGAATATTTTTTTATAATTTATGATGGGTATATTTTGGAAGAGATACATGAATTTTGGTAGTATGTTCATCTTTATTACGGAAAGTCTTCCTAACAATGAAGTTTGAAGTTTAGACCATTCTATCGGATCATTTTGGATTTCTTTCCACACCTTAATGTAGTTATTTTCACAAAGATCTGTGTTTCATTGTTATTTTTCTTGATGTTAAATTTGCTGTTGAGTCCTAATTTTTTTCTGTTCTTCTTTGGTTCATATTTTTGTTAATATTGATCCTGGTAGCTTCTTTAACCTTACTTTTTTTCTTTTTTCTTTTTTAATTTCTAATTTTCTTATTTGTAAATTAATAGTTTCTTTCCTTCCTTGGTTTTACTAGTTTGCTTTATTATTTCTCAACCTTTCCAGGGAGGAGGAGAAATTTACCAATTATTTATATTGGTATTTGTCAATAAAGTTTCGCCGGTGTTGTCTGTGTTCCTTGTGTTTGGGGGCTGAGGAAAGAAAAACCAAAGAAAGGAAACAAAGATGGGAGGGAGAAATGCATAAAAGAGGAAGGAAGGAAGGAAGGTAAAAGAAATAGAAAATAACACAGAAGGAAAGTAGGTAAATACAAGAGAGTCAAGAAGAAAGGATGAAATATGGAGAAAGAAACAGTAAACATGGCATGAAATGAGGGAAGGTAAAATAAATACATTCAAGAGCAGTAGCAGAGAACAGGAGAGGAACACACACGAGAGGGAAAAGTAGAAGAAAATAAAATACAAGTAAAAGAGCAAAAAAGAACAAATTAAAAAAAATATAAAAATACAAGAGGGAAGAAAGAAGAATACAAAGTACAAAGAACAAGAATAAAGAAAGACTTCAATTCGTAAATAGTGGATGGAAATGTGAAGCTCCCTGAGGAATCTAGGAAAATACATTGTATAAGAGGAACTACAAGAAAACAGATTGAAAATGAAAGAAGATTTAAGAGAATCAAATCAGGAAATAAGAGGGAAGGTAGAACTGAAATAAGAAAAGATCTTAAAAGAGAAATAGACAATACTGGCAGAAAAATTGATAAAATAACACAAGACACAAATAGAGGTGGAAAAGATAAAAGAAAAAAAATAATGTACTGGAACAATTGGTAAAAGAAACAACAAAAAGACAAGAACAACAACAGCTTCAGGAATGGATAAATGAACGTAGATACAGGGGGAAATGCATTAATATACGAAGGCAGAGAAAACCTGTTTATCAGATCTGCATTTTGTTTAACTCCAAATCTAACATCTGATATTGCAATATTGGAGGAAGAAATGGAACAAGAGATAGACAAGGTTTTCAGAGTCAATTCTTTCCAAGCTAAAGACAAAATAAAACATAAAAAAACATGAGAAACAATTTACAAGTTAAGATTAATAAGAAGATTTGGAAGTAATTTTTTTCAAATATATTACACCGAAATAAGGCTGGAAAGAAACAAATAGAAGAGTCTTACACAATTGTTGAAAAATCTAAATTATAAATGAGATAATAGGCCTTTCATTCTCGTATAATCAGAAAAGAATCAAGATAGATGATGTAACTAAAGTAAAAGAAATAGAAGAAAGATTGAAAGAAGATTCAAGAAGAAAAGGAGGACTAGGGAATAGTGAGAGAATGGAGGTTGAAAAAATACAAGGATAAAAGTAAAGAGAAATAAACAAGAAACAATAGGAGGAAGAAAAAGAACAAATATAAGAGGATCTGAGTGAATAACTTGAACTGGGAAAAAGAGAAACTGGACCCAATGAAAACAGTAAAAAGATGACAATAATTGTAATTATGACAAAGAAGAAAGAAAAATACAGCAAATTTTTACTGACTTAGAAACAAAAACATGAGTGAAACAAAAATAAAAAATTAAAAGTCAAGAAAAATTAAAGGGGAGGTTGGCTCAAGAAAAATAAATCATATATTTTTCAATTGAAAATAAATCAACAATGGTGGTGAAAATAACTGCAAAGGAGATAGACACAAAGAAGGAAAATTTATAGGAGTTGAAGTAAACTACAAAATGCAATTGTTTGAATAGTGGATATCTATGCCCTGCAGGAGAATAGAGAAAAATAGTTTGATTAAATATATAATGAACTGAAGAAATTGGAATATGACAATATTATCCTATTAGGTGAGTTCTGTTCGGTATTAGAACCAAAAAAAAGACACATCATCTCTTGAAGGAAAGAAAATAAAATCAAGGAAAACTGTCCAAATCTCTTTTAAGATTATTGAGGAAGAAAGAAAGATTATATATGGAGACTACATTATTTTTCTCTCTAAATATTTCTTCCTGTAATCCAATTAAAAGAAATGCTGCAATGCTATTTTAAAGAAAATAAAACCGAAGGAATATTATGGAAAACAATATGGGATACCAGCAAGGCAATAATTAGAAATTACAATACTAATAAAGGAAAAAGACAAAAAAGAAGAAAAAATGAGGAAAGTACTAAAAAAGAAATGATAAAGAAGAAAAATGGGGACAAAAAACTAACCACCTGCAACAACAATTAAAACTAATTATGGAAAATATTATGAAAATATTTAAAGATCATTACTGGAAATCATATAGCAAAGAAACAAGTGATGGACAAAAGATAAACATCCTAATTGAAGAACAGAAGGAAAAATTAAACAAACAATGAGATAAGACTAGGAAAAATACCAGGTCCAGATGGAAGAGATAACAGAACAAGAAAATAGGTAAAGAAAATAAAAGACAAGTAAAAGAGCAAAAAAGAACTAATAAAAAACCATAAGAATATAAAAATACAAGAGGCAAGAAACAATACAAAGTAGAAATACTTCAATTTGTAAATGGATGGAAATGTGAATGGAAATGTGAAGCTAAGAAAACAAATTTTGATGAAATAAGAGTACTTTTGATTAAAAAAATTGAAAAAATAATGAATAGGAAGAAAAAAGTGAAGAGATGTCAACTAAAAAGGCTTATTTGAAACTCATACGTGCAAAGAAGAATCAACAGAAGATACAATGAAAGTGAAAATGTGTAGACTGAAAGAAAACAGATTGGAAATGAAAGAAGATTTGAGAGAATTAAATCAGGAAATAAGAGAAGAAAGTAAGGAACTCAGAACTGAAATAAGAAAAGATTTTAAAAGAGAACTGGAAATACTGGCAGAAAAATGAATAAAATGACAGAAGACATTAGAGCTGGAAAAGATAAAAGAAAAAAACTAATGTATTTGAACAATTGGTAAAAGAAACAACAAAAAGATAAGATCAACAACAACAACTTTAGGAATGGATAAATGAACTAAGATATAGGGGAAAATGCATTAGAATAAGAGGAGAGAGAAAACCTGTTTATCAGATCTGCATTTTGTTTAACTCCAAATCTAACAACTGATATTGCAATATTAGAAGAAGAAATGAAACATGAGATAGACAAGGCTTTCAGAGTTAATTCTCTACAAGGTAAAGACAAAAACACTCCATGAGAAACAATTTACAAGTTAAAATTAATAATAGAACATTTAGAAGTTAAAAAGTTTCAGAGATATTCCACCCCAAATAATGCTAGAAAGAAAGAAATACAAAAGTGTTACATAATTGTAGAAAAAATATAGTGAGAGAATGAGTCCAGATGGAAGGTATAACGGAAGAAGAAAATACGTAGAGAAAATAACAAAAACATAGCAATAGAAAAATACAAGAGGCAAGAAAGAAGAATACAAAGTAAAAAGAATAAGAATAAATAAAGAGTTCAATTTTTAAATAGTGGTTGGAAATGTGATGCTCCTTGAGGAATTAAGGAAAATACATTGTATAAGAAAACAAATTTTGATGAAATAAGAGTATTTTTTAATTTAAAAATTGGAAAAATATTGAATAGGAAGAAAAAGAGGTGATGTCAACAAGAAAAAAGGCTTTTTTGAAACTCAGTCATTATGTCAAAGAAAAGGATCAACAGAAGATACAGGGAAAGCGAAAATGTGTAGACTGAGAGAGGAAGTAAAAGAAAATAGTTTGAAAATGAAAGATTTAAGAGAATTAAATCAAGAAATAAGAGAAGAAATTAAGGAAGGCAGAACTTTAATAAAAGATCTTAAAAGATACAGGAGAAAATGCATTAATATAAGAGGACTGCGAGAAAAATAAAAAAATCAGACAAACAACTCTAAATCTAGGTACTTATATTGGAATATTGGAGGAAGAAATGGAACATGAGATAGAAAAGGTTTTCAGAGTTCATTCTCTACAAGGTAAAGACAAAAATACTCTATGAGATGTGGTTGTATGTTATAAAAAAGAATTAGAAGTTAAGATTTGGAGGTAAAAATTTCCAAAGATATTCTGCCTGCAAAAGAAACAAATACAAGAGTTGTATAAATTACAAATGGGACAGGATTGATATGGGTTTCATTCTCATACAATCAGAAAATAATCAAGATAGATAATGTAAATAAGTTCTAAGCGAATGGAGGTTGAAAAAATACAAGGAGAAAAGTAGAGACAATAATAAACAAGAGGCAATAGGAGGAAGAAAAAGAAGAAATAGAAGATAGGGAAATAGAGAAGTTAGATCTAAAGAAAAGAATGCAGAAGATAACAGTTGTGATTAAGAAAAAGAACAAAGGAAAATATAAGCATTTTACTGACTTAAAAAATAAACAAATATAAAAAAGGGGAAGAAGGGGTGGCTGAAAAAAATTGCATACATTTGAATTGAAAACAAATTGTGGACAAATCAAAAAGGGTGATGAAAATAACTTCAAAGGTAAAAAAGGCTTTGTGACTTATGTAAAGAGGAAATATTATTTTAATGAGAGAGATGAACAAGGAATATTTATAGGAACAAAATTGCAAAATACAACCATTCTAAAGCAATTGGAATATGCCCAAATAGAAAGAATCAAAAGGATTTACTTTTTATTTGCAAGTTCAAGAATTCACCTTGGTCAGAAAAGCCTTAGCTTTAAAAATTCAATCAATGGAAAGATTAACAAAATGTGTTTCAGGCCATAATCCAATTATGTTGGAGATAACGGAAAGAAAGAACAATTTCACATGGAGATTACAGGAAGAAATAGTTATAGAGAAAAATCAAAAAAGAAATGCTATTTAGAAAAAATAAAACAAAAGAATTAATATTAGAGACATTACAATACAAACAAAGGAAATGAAGAAAAAAGCAAGGATAGAACTAAAAAAAGAAAGAAAAATGGAAGAATAATAGGGGATAAAACCTAAAGTGTGAAACTAACAAACTGCAACAACAATTAAAGTTGATAAAAAAAGAATTGATGAAAAAATTAAAAGCAGTAAAACAAGTTCATTATTTAGTCAGCAAAACATTATAAAAATGTTTAAAAAACAGTACAGCAAATTATGTAGCAAAGAAATAGAAGTGAGAAACAATGAAAAACAAAGGAGAAACATCCTGAAGGAAGAACAGAAGGAAAAATTAAATAAACCAATAACTAGCAAGGAAATTTCTAATGAGATAAGAAAACTAAAGCTAGGAAAAACACCAGGTCGAGATGGAAGAGATCACAGAACAAGAAAATACGTAGAGAAAATAAAAGACAAGTAAAAGAGCAAAAAAGAACCATTAAAAAACATAACAATACAAGAGTCAAGAAAGAATACAAATTAGAAAGAATAAGAATAAAGAGTTTAATTTATAAATAATGGATGGAAGAAAAAAGTATAGAGATGTCAACTAAAAAAGACTTTTTTGAAATTCAGATATTCTGTAAAAGAAGAAAAGATATAGTGAAAACGAAAATGTGTAGACTGAAAGAAAACAGATTGGATTTGAGAGAATTAACTCAGGAAATAAGAGAAGAAATTAATGAAGTCAGAACTGAAATAAGAAAAGATCTTAAAAGAGAACTAGATAATAGTGGCAGAAAAATGAATAAAATGACAGAAGACATTAGATAGAGGTGGAAAACATAAAAGAAAAAACATGTATTGGTACAATTGGTAATAGAAACAAGAAAAAGACAAGATGAACAACAACTTCAGGAATGGACAAATGAACTTAGATACAAAGGGAAATGCATCAATATAAGAGGAGTGAGAGGAAAAAAAGGCAGATTTGATAAAAAGTTAACTCCAAATATAGGAACTTATTGGTGGAAGAAAGAAAAAAATACATGAGATGTGGTTGCATGTTTAATCAAAAGAAACAATTCTAAAAAAAGAATTAGAAATTAAAGTTAACATTAATAGAAGATTTGGAAGTAAAAATTTTCAAAGATATTCTGCCCCAAAAGAAATAAATACAAGCATTACAACATAAATTAAAAATGGGACCGGATTGATATGCCTTTTATTCTTGTACAATCAGAAAAGAATAAAGATAGATAATGTATATAAAGTAAAAGAAATAGAACAAGAAGAAAAGGACTAGTTAAGAGAATGGAGGTTGAAAAAATACAAGGAGAAAAATAGAGAAAAATAGACAAGAAGTAAGAGGAGGAAGAAAAAGAACAAATAGAAGAGGATCTGACTGAAGAACCAAAATAGGGAAATAGAGAAGCTGGATCAAAAGAAAATGGTGAAGAAGACAATTGTGATTAAGAAAAAGAAGAAAGAAAAAGATTTTACTGACTTAAAAATGTGAGTGAAACAAAAATATATAAAATAAAAAATATAGAAAGGGGAGGAAAGAGTGGCTCAACAAAAATAAATCACATACTTTTAAATTGGAAACAAACAAAAATGGTGGCGAAAATAACTGCAAATGAAAAAAGGCTTTGTGGTTTATGTGTAGAGATGAAGAAGGAACATAGGAGTTGAAGTAATACTGCAAAACACAAGTGTTCCAACAGTGGGTATTGATGCCGTTACGAAAATACTTTGATAAAATATATAATGGACTCATTGGAAAAAAAATAAAACAATCGAGGAAAATTGCCCAAATACAAAAAAAAATCAATTAGTGGAATATTAAGAAAGTGTGTTTCGGACCAGAATGCAATTATGTTGGAGATAGAGAGAAAAAAGGAAAAAAGACAAAGAAAATGGAAAAAATAAGTAAAGAAGTAAAAAAAGGAAGAATAATGGAAACCAAAGTGTGAAACTGACAATGTGGAGGAACAATTAAAATTTATAACAAAAAACAATTTAAAGCAGTAAAACAACTTCATTTTGAGTTGGGAAATAAAGAAGGTAAACTGTGAGGTAACAGATTGTGGAATAAGACAGAAAAATAATAATTATGGAGATAACTTATAAAGGGAAATCCTATTTAATCAGTAAAACGTAATTAGCTCTGAAGGCACAAAGTAAAGTATGGAAACAGGCAAAATGAAAGAAACAGTAAAAATAGAAAATGGAAGAAAAAAGAAGTAAGAAGGTGTAATAAAAGGAAGAAAATAATGAAAAGAGGAAAGAAGGAAAAAGGAAAAGGAAGTATTGAAGAGGAGGAAAATAAAAGAGGTAAAAGAAACAGAAAATAAAAAAGCACAAAATGGAAACAGTGAAGAAAGAGACAGTTCAGAAAAAAAAATCAAGAGAGTAAAAATAAAGATAAGGTCTCAAAAAAAAAGCAAGTAAAGAAATACAGGAGTTTAAGATTAAGATTAAAAAGTTGGTTTGGTTAAGAGGTAAAAAAACGAAGACCCAACTTAATCGTAGTAACAGTTAACGGAATGGGTATGGTGTTGCAGGAAATTCACAATTAAAATTTAAGTAATTTTAGTAGACTCTTTAACTATGACACATGAAGTGTCCTGCTTTTTGTAGGTCCTGAAAATCATCAGAAGAGGAGGAATAAAGACTTGGAAGAAAACAGGTAAGGTGACTCAAAGGGGGTTAGGGGTTAGGGTTAGGGTTAGGGTTAGGGGTTAGGGGTTAGGGGTTAGGGTTAGGGTTAGGGTTAGGGTTAGGGTTAGGGTTTAGGGTTAGGGTTTAGGGTTAGGGTTAGGGTTAGGGTTAGGGTTAGGGTTAGGGGTTAGGGGTTAGGGTTAGGGGTTAGGGTTAGGGTTAGGGTTAGGGTTAGGGTTAGGGTTAGGGTTAGGTATAAATATTTTTTTTTTTTTAGGTATAAATATTTTATTTAAAAAAGTACATCCTACTAACAAATTTGCTACTTCAACTAGTACAGAAACATTATATATTACAGAATTTCAAAATTTCAATTTCAAATTTCAATTTCAAAATCTCAATTTCAATTTCAGTTTCAAAATTTCAAATTTCAACTTCAAAATTACAGAATTTCAAAATGTCAAAATTACAACATATACATTATAAATTATGAATTATAAAATGTTATACATCAAAACTACCCATTTAAGGTTCAAAATATAAAACTATATATCTATATAAATACTTCAAAACAAATTTATATCCACAGAATCAAAATTATATGTCAAAAACTGTATATGAATATATATTACATAAATCTATGTATATGTATGTAATCTATCTCAGGTTATGCCAGGTGTGGCCTCCGCCAACCATGGCCAAAACTTCCTCCACTTACTAGAAGACATCCTGCCTCTTTCTAATACATTTAAAATCTTCACTTTGTTCACTACAAAACGAACAGCAATATTAACATCCGGTGGTATTTGTGTAACTAACTCTCTCTTTCTCTGGAAGACCAGAGCCAACAAAACATACAAATTTACTAATCTAACGGTTGACCAAGGAACTTCCCAGAAGGAGTCTCTAATCTCCCCTTCATCTCCTCTCTTCCTTTTTCTTCCCAGGCCTCGACGTCGACGTGGTCCTCTGACTCTCGTCTCCGGCTCCAGTCCAGACGCCACCGCTTCCCAAGGCTGCCGTGACAAGTCCGGCCAGTCTAAAGCAGCGGCTACCTTCTCCCAAGTCTCCTTGGCCGAAGGACAGTTCTTAATAAAGTGTTCCGTGGTCTCTTTGTTCAATTGTCCAGTCATACATGATTGTTTTTGACACAAAAGTCTAGGACACATTTGTTCTGCTTCTTTCAACCAAGGTTGATTACCCTTTAAACAATATATTTGGTGATAAAATCTCCATCGAATGTCCCACAGACCAAAAGGGACCCTCCGGTCTGTGAAACACTCGACGGTTTGGGGCAATTCTTTTAAATAAGTTGACAACTGTTCCTTTTTAACATTCTTTTCCATGTGCGGTTGGAAGAAAACCACCCTCACCATTTCCCAATACAAAAAACTTTTTAAGGTCTTGATACATCCCGCCTTGGTCTTAAACCACTCCGCCAGAACCTTATTGCCTTGAATCTGCCCGTACACTTCCCTAAGGAAGTCGGGGCCGGCGTGTCTCATAGCGGCCGTCACCCGGAAAGGCACCGGTTCCTCCCTCCACCACTTCTCGGCCCAGCTCTCGTTCACCCAATGCTTGGCAAAGAGAGCCACCCACCCCTCTAGGTCTGCCTGCCGCTGAACCCCTTGACTGAGTTTCCCAAAGTTCTGGCTGAGGAAGACAGACAGGAACTTGAGCCTCAACGCAGGTAAGTCTAGCCCTCCTTGTTCAGTTTTCCTGTAGGCTACCGCCCGAGCCAGGGGAAAAGAGGCCGTTCCCCAGAGAAAATGAAAAACCAATTTTTCAGCCTCCTTTACAACTTTTTGGGGAGGTGGATACACGGCGGCTAAATTTAGGGCCAGTGGCATAAGATAAGTCTTTATGTACACCGCTTTTTGATAGACATTTAAGTTCCAAGATTTCCATTTCTTAAAAGAATCTCTTATTTTTTCCAACCAGAGATACCAGTTCTTTTCCCATCCAAGACATTTAATGGAAAATAATAAACCTAAAATTTTATACTCCTCTAATTTTTCCAAGGTTTCACCTTGCATCTCCTGGTTCCCAACCACCCCTTCCACTGGAGACAAATGTAAGGTTTCCTCTTCTCTGGAAAAGGAAATCAAATGACTTTTCTGTAGATTTATCTGAGACCCTGAAACTTGCTCATATTTATTAAAAATGGTCATCACGGAAGCTAATTCTTTTTGGTCATTAATGAACAAAGAAATGTCATCGGCGTGGGCTGCATATTTCACCTGCTTAGCCACAGTCTCTATGGGAAAAGGTATAACTCCTCCTCTAGGAAGGGTAACCCTCAAACCTGTAATATTTTCTTCTGCCTGGATTTGGGAAAGAACTGAATCTAGAATCAGGACATAGAGGAGGGGGCTCAGGGGACAGCCCTGCCTGACTCCCGAATTCAACCTAATAGAAACCCCCCTGTGTCCATTGATCTGAGGAACCACCTGGGCCTTCAAATAAAGAAGCTGGATATATTTAACAAAACGGTCAGGGAGACCCCTTCTCTTCAGCGCTTCCCACATAAACCGATGGTGAACTCGATCAAAAGCTTTGGCCTGATCTAAAAACAGTATCTTCCCTTCCCATTTTCCTTTTTGTGCTAAATGGAAAACCTCTCTAAACAAACACAAAGAGTCTACCATAAACCGCCCCGGAACGGCACTAGTTTGGGAAGCCAAAACAATTTTTGGTGCTATTTTTGCCAATCTGTTATTCAAAACCTTGGCCAAAATCCTATAGTCCACATTTGTTAAAACGATGGGTCGCCAATTTTTAGGCAAGGTCAAATCTCCTTGTTTGGGAAAGAAAATCAAAACGCCCTCATAAAAGGAGTCTGTCAGACTTTCCTTAGACAAAAGCTCGTTTATGACTCGGGTAAGAGGGGGGACCAGCCATTTTGCAAAAGTTTTATAAAAAATCCATCCGAGTCCATCCGGGCCCGGAGCAGATTTACTTTTTCCCTGAACTATCACCTCCTGAACTTCCTTCTCTGACACCGGGGCCACCAAATTGTCCTTATCTGTTTGAGACAACCCTCGGTAGCTACCGTCTAATCTATTTTGAGGTACCCGATCCAAAAAACCCTTAATGCTCTCTTCACTTATTTTTTTTCCCGTATACAGATCCTTATAAAACTCCTCCATCACCTTCAGCATTTCTCTCGGGTCTCTCCTCACCCGGTCCTGCTCTCCCCGTCTCAACCCCCCCATAACCACGGAGGCTTGGGGAGTTTTGGCTCTAGCCCAGTCTTCAACATCCACCACCGCCCCCTTGGTCCTAAATTCTTTATAATATTTCTTTTTAAGTTTCTGTTTTGTTTGAAATTCTTTAATTACCATTCTGGACCATTCTAACAATTTCTGATTTACAGGGAGGCCTCGATTCACTTTATGGTGGCATTTCAAAAATTGATATACCGCCGTCTGGTAGTCCTGCAAATCCTTCCGATTAATAACATATTCATAATTTTGGCAAGTCTTCCTAATCACTTTTTTGGCTCGCTCCCACCAGACCGACAGTTCTCCGACATACAAGTCCTCCAAGGTCAGCAAATTGGCCAAAACTCCCGCAATTTCCTCCTTGCAGATATCGTTCCCGACGGTCTTTGGGCGAAGCCTCCAGAGAGGTTTGCCTCTGGGGTAGACTTCGCCCCAAGCAAATTGCATTTGGAGTATAACGTGATCGGACCACGGAGTGACCGTCAGTTGACAACTTAAGGTCTTTAATTCGGCGGGTGCTCTAATCCTGTCCAATCTGCTAGCTCTGTCTTTTTGATAACAAGTAAAATTGTCACCCTCCAGTGAACCATACTTATCTATAAATGCTTTTTTACAGGGAAGAGGGAAAAAACCCAACTGATTAGTTACTTCTAAAGCCTTATCTTTTAAATTGCGTTCTGAAAAAAAGCTCTCTAAAAATCTCTCCTCTGGTGTTAAAAGGGGTAACTTTTTCCCGGTTTTCTCTTTATCCATATAATTAGAATAATCAGATACTTTGGTCCTATTATTAAAATCCCCTACGATCAATAAGTGTCTATAGGTAGCACAATAACCTTTCAAATGAGGCCAAAAAGCTTTGCGCTGAGATACCGCCACAGGGGCGTAAAGCCCACAAAGCCGGAAAAAAATCTTTTCTTCCTTCCCGTCACTCGAAATCTCCACCAAGGTAAAATCCACCACGACCAACCTGCCGGGCAAAGCTTCGAGGACAAAATCGACGTGCAGGTCCTGTCTAGCTTTAAATAAAACCGCCACGCCCGCCTGGTGCTCCTCCCCATAAGACCAAATGGACGGTCCTTTTGTCCACATTTTCTGTGCCTGAGAGCGTTGCTGTTCGTTCACCAAGTGGGTCTCTTGTAAAACCACCACATCGTGTGGCATGATGGCCAACAAAGGTAAAATCTCATTTCGCCTGTCGGCCATCCTCAGCCCTCTCACATTCCACGTGGTGATTCTTAAAAACCCCATTATTAATATTTTTGTATACCTATAACCTAAAAATTAAGACTGTCTACATTACCCATTAAACAATTAAATAAGAATTTTCTTTCCCAAACAAAAGCAAACATTGGTTAATTTAGATTAATTTGGATTAATTTAAAATTTAAAATCTGAAATTAAAATCTGAAATTAAAATTAAAGACTCCCAAATTCTCCTAGTCCATGACCTCCAACTTCTCGCTCCGTCCGGTTTCTTTGACCCTCCGGTGCTCCAAATCCGTCAAACTCTTCTCTACCTCCTCCGGAAAAACCGGAGGCGTAGCCTCACTAATTTGGGGTGAAAGCGGAAGGGGTGTAGAGACAGGGGATGGTAGGGAAGACACTACGGAGGGGGTCACAAGGGAGGGGGAAACAGAAACAAGAGGAAAAGGTAAAACGACTTGGTCAGGGGGAAGGGATGGAAGGGGACAGGAAAGAGAATCAGTTTTCTCAGGTGCTACACTTTGTCCTTCCTCCACCGCTACCTCCGTTAACATCGGTTCAACAGAGTCTTCAGGACCCTTGGTCTGTCCTTCCATCATCTGTTGTTCTCCTCCCGCCCCCTTCTCTCCTTCTCCCTTTTTCCTCTGCTCCTTCTGTCTTTTCCTCCTTGGGCTCTTTGGAGTCCTTTGTCCTTTCGCTTCCTCTGTGTGCCGGGATCGTCTGTCCTCTACCTCCTCAACCGCCACCAAGAGTTCCTTATCGGTGGGCTCTTCAGTGGCCAACCCGCTCTCTCCCTCTCCTCCTCCCTCATCCGCTAAAACACGGTACCTATTATTCTCCGTGACCTCCTTCTCCCGCTGTCCCTCTCTCTCTCGCGGCCCCCTCTCTCGCCTCTCCACCCCTTTTTTTCGCACCACATGCCATCCGGCATCCTGCGTGGGTTCTACTACTCTCTTTTGCCCTTCTTCCCTCGTAGACAGCGGGTCGGTTTGATTCCCCCCGTCTCCCTGTTGTTCCATAGGCGGCAAATTTTCTCCCCTCTTTTTCAAGGCTTCTCTCAAAACCCTCGTCTGCTCATTGGCTTGAGCTCTTTCTTTTCCTGTTTTGGCAACTTGTTGGGCCTTCTCAAAAACTTTAGCATCCTGTTGATTATAATACGCCTGAGGGCACCAAAAGTAAGTATGACCTAATTCTCCACAAAAATTACACTTGATACTGCTGTGACAGGCTGCCGTCGGGTGGCCTCTCGCTCCACAACGTGAGCACAAAGGAGTGGTGCACAGGCGCCTCTGGTGGTCGTAGGACCCGCACTGGAAACAGGCCTGAGGCTGACCGCTATATCTAGTGATCCCTCTATCGGCCCCCAGGAAAAAATATTTCGGAATCTTTCCGTGCCTGTACTCGGGGTCTTCGTTTTTAAAGGAGACCACGCATCTGTATTCTCCAGTCCAATAACCTTGTTCGTCTTCCTTTTTATCTGGCCCTGTTAATATAGTAGCGTATTTGGACACCCACCTAGCTACATCTTGAGCAGGGATAGTGGTGGTTCTAAAGCTGATGGTCAGTACCTTCGTGTCACCTCGAAAGAGAGGGAGCATCTCGTAGTCTGCCAGGAGCTCTGGACTCAAACGCTTTACCCTTTTGCAGTTCATCCAAAACTCCCTATAGACCCTTTCAGATGCCAAGCAGACATCTATTTCCCTAGATCCCGGGAGTTGAATGACCGCCACAATATCTTCCCTCCTAGCATCCAAAGTATCTTTAAGGAGTCTCTTTGATATATAGGCCCTCGACCCTTTCTCGATGTCCGATCCTAAATATTTAAACCTTACCACAAACCGTGCCCTGGGGTTTCTTACATCCGAAGCTTCGTCGAAAAAACGGTCGAGGTACGCCTCTTCCTCTTCCGTCAATCCCGAGAAGCCGAAAGCTCCTTGCCCCTCACCGTTTCCATCCCGTCCCGCTATACTAGCGTACGTCCTTCCTTCTTTTCTTCTCTCTTGCGGTTTGTCTCCCGGTGCCTGAGAGGGCGGTCCGGACGACAAAGCCGAAGAGCCCCGCGGTGCCTCTCCGTGAGCGTCGTTTCCGTGCGTGCGAGCACCCTCCCTCCCCCTCGAGTCTATTTCTGGCGGAGGGTTTCGACTTACATTTCGTCCTGACGCGTTTTCGTCGGTTTGCGAGTGCAAAGGAGGCCTTGCCGAAAGTTGTCCCGTTTCATCGGTGTCCATATTTTCAAGAATCCTTTTTTTCTGTACCGTAGACTCCTTCTCTGTAAGCTTAGTCGTCGATGAGGGATTTGTCTGTTGTCCCTGAGAAGAAACAACACCCAAACCAGCAGTATCTTTCATCGGGATCTCTTTTCTCCCCCCACCCCCTATTCCCGAGTCCAAATTATCTCCACCCGCCGGGCCTAGTTCTAAATCGACTCTATCTGCCCAAGCCTGTTCCCCTCTAGGTTTCTTTACTCTGCCAGTAGGGCTTTCTTCTAAGTCAGAGCCACTGACATCGCTCAGAGTCCCTCCTTTTCTTAAATTTTCCAACCTCTCCCCTCGTGCATCCCCCCGTACATCACCCCCCTCGCTCGTCGCCTCCCTTCTCCCTCTCGTCTTCCTCCGATCCTCACCGGTTGCTGGGGGCGGCACCGTGGCGCTCACCCCCAAGACAGGACTCGAGGCCGATCGTCCTTCGGAGCTCCGCTCGGTCCAGGTACTCTCCTCTTCCGGATCCGCTTTTTTCCAACCGAGCGTCGTCTCGTCGCCTCTCTCCGATCTGGTTCCTTTGGTCATTTCCTCCTTTGGGTCGAAACCCAACTGTTTAGCGATTTTTCTCCGCTGATGTAGATTCGTAATGACGATGGAGAGCCACTCCTTAAAGTCCTCTCTAGAAACCATTTTTCCTTTGTTATCCACTTGTGCCCAAACCTTGGGGTTCTGGTTTTCAGGGGCGTGTTCCCAGTTCCTATGGATTTCTTGGAAAGTCTTAATCAATTGGATCTCCATCAGCCAATCCGGTAAAACGATGACCGACGTCTTCGGTTTCCTTCCTAATAAAAGGCGTTGGACGATTTCCAAGGATAGGGTTCTGGCATAAGCCACTTGCTCTCGG